>QVOB01028659.1:0-13846 GCA_014839585.1 Pseudomyrmex concolor | reverse complement strand
ACGTGCCGAGTCATAAATTTCGGAATAAATGCAACATGTCGAAAACAGATGAATATATAGGGTAACTTCGGTATATGAGTCGCACCTATCGAAAACTTAATTTATCAAATAATATTTACAACGTCAAAGACAAATAAACCGTACCAATAAAAGCTTTATCTTTTACTATAAAAAAAAATTACGAATACAAACTCTTTATTCTTTATACCTTAAAAAAACCCTTGCATTTTTATATGTCCTACAAGAATGGGATATACGACTCTTACAAAAATCCTAAACCTCAACACTTTTTTCCAGTAACATCTTCAAGTACTTATTTATGTAAAACACATTAAAATGTTATGCATTAACATTATAATACGTGCTTGTAATTTACTCCACTTCATCTTTTATTATCTTCTCTACACTCTTATGATGCAAACTAACTGCTAAAAATAATTGCTAAATTTTTTATAAACCTTGTACTAAAATCATTTTACGTAAAATGTAGTTGCGCTACTTGTCACGAATCGACTGACGATGGTTTTGTTAATAGTAACAATAAAGAGCTGAAATCAGAACGAAATAAATAATATAAAGTTGTGTAAAGTGGTTGCACGCAAATTAGTCCCATTTCTTCTATTTTTTCTGACCTGCGCGATATAAAAAAAAAAAAAAATACTTAGCGCGGCCCAAATCCCAAAGTTACCCTACATGCTCGTATGTGTGTATATGTGTGTGTCCCTTTGTCTGTGTGAAAGTGAACACATATTACATGATATCATGTGAAAAAAAACGTAAGAGTGTAGAATATAAAGTGGTAAATCATGTTAAGTTTTTTAAATGTAATTTTGCATGCGCGTGTGTGTGTATGTGTGGAACATGTTTTCTTATTCATCACTTATGCTAAAAAGAACAGTTTCGTTGCCTTACATTTTGAGCTGGTTTGCAACATTAATTATATATTACAACATATTGGAAAAATATAAGAATTTTATTATAAAAAAGAGCTTAAAGTTTTGAATTTAATATGTATATTTATGTGGTTTGATCAAATAATACTCGGACTGCGCATGTCTTTACATATTTATAATAATAAGCAGAGATAAAGAATAATGACAAGATTATTGTAACATATTTATAGTTGCGACTTTATCACTGTTTTATAAGAAAAAGTTATTTTGTTTGAGAGTAATTTTGTAAGTTTCTTTTCACCCTAGCAATTTTCAAGACAAAACTATAATTGAAAGAGTTCGAACTACTCAAACATGTAGTTCGACTTATGTGGAGCATTCTTCTCCGCGAAAGCTGTTTTCAAGAGAGAGAGAGAGAGAGTGAGAGAGAGAGGGAGAGAGAGAGAGAGAGAGAGAGAGAGTTACGTGTTTTTCCAAGTTTAAAACAAACTTTCACATAGACGTGATCTTCAATTAGTTTCATCTTACAAATCTTTGAAGTGATAAAACTTAGATTACAAAAGCCGCTCTCTTAGATTACAAAAACACTCTCTCAAAATGACTTTTAATGAACTTACAAAGTAATGAACTCGAAACTGAATGTGTTGTCAATTTGTCATTATTTCTCCCCTTTACGCTTATTAAATATAAAAAGACACGGGCAATTCAGATATCATTTTCGAAAAAGGGCCTTCGAAAATGGACCGAGTCGGACCACGTATTTAGAAACCATATAAAGCGCGTTTTATATTCATTTAAATTGCAACCCGCATAAAATTTACGTAATTATAATTCATATCTGTGTAATAAGTGACTTATTATGGCAAAATAGCAAGATATGCGGATATTTTTTCTATACTCACGCCACTCAAATTTACAAACGTTTATTTGATATAACTATAAATTGAAATATGAATCTCGTACTGTTATGCCACGCAGATAAGTACGCTTTCACGTCAAGACGCGCAACGTTAATAACAACTAATTTATGAGACAGAAATAAATTAGAGATAAAAGACATAAACATGAGTTATATAATTAGACTAATGGGTTTCCGATTCACACACGTCGTTGTGATATGATGATGATGTTTTTAATAAACAGAGACCCGGATCTTCCTTTATGACAAAGTGAACATATTCTATCATCTCTCGACATTTAATAAGGTTGTTACTTAATCGAACAAAGGCCCGCGAAAGCAATTGTCTGCCAACAATGTTTCTTTCGCTTTGTACGTTGCGATGTACACGTTACTGTACACATTATTATTATAAATTACAAGAGATGGAAGGAAAAGACTACAAGTGTCGGATCCGGTTTTATGTCCTTTGTCCTAAGTTAATTGCTATTAATCCACATCGCAATTTGAAGTTTAGCTTTAAAGAATATTATTATTGGTCTGTTAATTTTTATGCAATGCTTGTGCAAGTAAATTTTATAGGAATAATACTCACTCAAGTCGGCTTCCATCTCGTCCCTTATCGCTTTACTTTGTTCTCTCATGTTTGATGCCGCGGCTTCCTGTTGCTTAACTGCTTCTTTAGCCTCTTCTGCTTTAATCTGTAATCTCTCTCTCTCTCTCTCTCTTTTCTCTCGACAAAAAGTGTTTTCAATGTAACAATAAAGAAATTATTGCCAAATTCTCTCTCAAAACAATTATTTATATTTAAAATATGATAAACTTCAAAACAATTTTCAAAAAAAAGATTTACAGAAAATTTTTGCTGTTAATTGTGTAAGTTTGAAATTGCAGCAAATTGCATTTGTCTGTAAATGTAAAAACTTTGTAACTAACTAACTTGCATTTCTATTTGGTTAATTGTATTTTTTCCCCCGCAAATTCGTCAAAACTTTGCCGACAAAATATTTGATGTTGTTTATTGAAAAATATATTTTACCGTAGCACAAGCAATTCTCGATTAACCAATTACAAAACGTCATAAAGGTTTTAATGAAAATGCCTTTTGACTGCCGTATATAATGCACTACTCTGCTGTTTATTGTGAGATACAAAGCTTCGAGACACAAAGAAATTTCGAGCTAACGAGCTTTGCATTTTAATGAAATCTTACAGGCTTGTATTTAACGCTGCCTTAATTAATATTAACAAGATTGTGAAGAAATAATCTCTCTCTCTTTCTTTCTCCTTGGGCAAAAGATTTCAGCAATTATCCGTCGAAATTTTGTTACGACCACTTAGAGAGACATTCTTAAATTCCTCCGTGAATTATTTCCAAGATGTTGTAAAATGTCACACGCAGAAAGTATACACACGCAAGACAAAGCAAAACTTGAGATCTTATCGTTCCGAGTATAGAGAAACAGTTTCAGTTTATATTAAAGCGCATCGTTAAAATTACAGCTTTCCATCAACCTGTTTCTTCTGTTAGTTTCTAAATTACAACATTTGTCACGACGAGATATGCGCTGTGAAACTTTGAAAGACAAGAGAGATGTCTTTCTAAAGTCTTTCTCTTCGACATTGCTTGATGCTTACAGTGTCCCGAGTAATTTCTCGTATCATCTTCGCTTCATCTTCTGTAACTTTCTCCAATTCCGGTTTCATGCGCCTCAGCACATCTTGCATGTCCTTAACTTCTATTTCGATTCCCGCCAGTTTGTTTAATCCTGGAAATTCGACAGGAAATTGCCAAGACTTTATCCCCGGTATACTGATTCATGCAAATTTCATTGAAGTCATGAATTTGCATTGTCTTGTGTTTAAAGGACAAGATACCGAATTTTCTCTCCGAAACACACGTTCGGTCGTCGTTTTCGATATCACGATGGGCGATCTTTAAGGAAACAGACACGCACACGCACACGCACTGTTGATAATACCGCGCGATACGTAAAATATTTATATAAATAACAACTTTCGTTTGGCGCAAAATAAAACAGATGTATGCCCACAACAATTTTCGAGAGCGAAATATTTTTTTACTTATTATACAAAAGATCAATTTGCAAAAAAAATTATATTTTTTAACTTATATTTTCAAACGAATCTCAAAATGAAGTAAAAAAAAAAAAAAAAAAAGAATTTTTTGAATGCAATTAACGCTTCGCAGATTTGGAAACGCGCGGATATCATGCAGAAATGTGAAAGTTGAGATTTGATTTCCGGTCTTTTAGCGTCCCGCGAATGATACGATGAGAGCGACGCGTTTGCGTGGTGTACGAATCAATATTCCAAATTTACCGCAAACTACGAACTGCCGTCAGACAGTCGGTGTTAAATTTATATGGACTGGAAAATTATCGATATCGGGTCGTTCACCTTTGACCGACACAAAATCCATAATTCCCCGTTTAGCTTCGCTTAAGCAACGTAAAAACCGTGACGTGAAATAAGGAGATTTAAGCGAATGTTTAAGAATTTTCTAAAATGAAAAACTTTTTAGGCGAAAAATAAGATTTGCGTATATCTCGATCGATCGCGTTTAAATATAGTTGCAAAAAAAAAATATCGCCTGTGACGTTCTTACGAAAACGTGACAAAGCCCATAATATATTCGTAAAATATCGATGAGCGTCAACGTCGCGTGATGTTGTTTTATTAGCGTTTCGTAAGTTCGTTCACCTGCGATCAGCCGAGTGATCGCGGAATATAATTCGTCTTTCTTCTTTTTCAGCAGGTCGCCGTAACTCGAGAGCATCTCCAAGTACGACGTTGGAGTGACGTAGTTGCAACGCTGCAACTCCTGCGGAGTAAATTGTTTAGCGCGCGGTAATGATGCATGCATTTATTTCGTATGCAAACGATAAATTTCTCGCGCTTTACCTTCAAGAAGCGATCGCTGGCGTCGATGACGCTCGAGTGCATGTGTTGACACACTCGCACGATGGATCGCAAAGTTCCGTCCGTGATCGACTCGTCCTTAATATCCGACAGAAGACACGTCGCCACGCTCTATAAGCGAGAAACAGACTGTAAGTTTTTTAATAAATTGCGCGAGCGAGTACTCGACAACACGTGCAATTAAAACGAGCTTCATCAGACGCGTTTCCTCGCGTTACGTGTGTTTGTATTGAGCTCCGCACCAAGTCGTGTAAACATTAGAAAATTAATCTTACGCGGAGAAATTTCCGGCGAAATATGTATCAAAGAGCAGGAAAATACAAGATTTCGCGAAGTTAAACATCGCGCGGTAAGACTCGCATTTACACGCTGGATTTAACAGCGATAATTAGATTCTTTTATGTATCCTCGGTATGTCATACGATATGATTTTTGCACGAAAACGAAACGAATTTTGCAATTATCTATTTTTAGTACAAAAATTACATGTGTTAGTTTTTCGAAAAATTTTTTACGTGATGAAGTATAACAAAACAAACAAAAGATATATAAATATAATAAAAGTATGTAAAATGTACATATATATTATTGTATTACTTCGCAAAATTCGAATTACTTATGTCACACTCATCCATTATATAAAATAATTAATCTCTTCAGTTGACTTGTAAAAAAATCTGTTAATTAACTGTCCGTCAAGACCGACGCGAGGGATCATGTGTGTGATATAAATGAATTTTCCAAATGAAAATTGATTACAGACTCTGTTACGATTACGTACTAAGTGAGAGCGTAGCTTTTTATTCATTATTCTCACTTATACGTTTATGTCAAGACGACGTGTTCATTAACCCTGAATTTAATTACGACGTAAATATTGAACTTCACTTTTAATTATTTTTTCCTCTAAAGTATTGCGTGTAAAATTATATAATATATACATACATATATAATATGTGTGTGTGTGTGTGCGTATCACATTTGAGACATTTTGAATATTATTTTTAATTATTTAATTTTACATATCATGTTTGTGACTGTTTTGTACGTAATATAAAAAATATCAAATAAATAATATCATCCTAATAAATAAAAATGTGTATATATATATATATCTGTCATCAAAGTTTTCTACAATATTACAAGTGAGATAACATATTTGAAAAAAATTACTAATGTAAAATTATATGTCTATATTAATTATATATTTTTAAATAATTAATAATTTAATGAAAACTTATTACTTCTAAGTATTATTTTAAAACAAACTTTTTGTATACTAGCAAAAAATGTTATTTCTTGTTCTATTATCAGTTATAAAAAAAAAAACAATGCAGCGAATGTTGTTCGGATTTTACACATACATTCTTCGTATATACCTTTACAACAGTGTATTTTTCAATTACATGCTAATATTATTTAAGGAATTATAACATAATAGTCGTTATAAATACCTACTGTTTTTTTTTTTTTTTCATAAAAAAGAAAAAGTGCAACTTGAATATCTCAAAAATGACATAAAATTACAGAAAAATAACAAAATTGTATCTCTACTTAAATTTACACCATTAAAAATATAATTACAAACAGATTTGATACAGTTTGTAGCATAATGAGTTCCGTGAATAAATTCTTTAATATAATTTCTTTTTAACATTTTGCATACATACGCGCGCTCGCGCAATAAATATTAAAACCTTCGTATATATATTCGTTTTCAATTGCGACGGGAAAAGTTTGCTACTTTTCAGTTTGAAACACTCGCACGTGTATATATAATATGTACGATCTGTTATTTTGTGTCGTGTATGTATGGTACATACCTCGAGCGCGGTATCTGGCCAGCGATAAAACCAATCAATCGTGCAGCAATTTACCAGAGCCGGGAATTGTCTGATGCGAGCGCGAAATGTATCGCCGATCGGACTGGAAAGGTGAGGATACAAAATTAATTCCGCTGTAATACAATTCACATGTGAGACACGCGATAAAATTGCTTCATAGATCTCTTGCACGCTATATAAATAGCTACGCTGAAAGAGACGGATTGGACGCAGGTTTTGTGTTATCAACGTTTTTGTTGAACAAAAACAAAATAAAATTCCTTCCATTAATACGCCCGAGAATAATAGTTTTAACGTTGCTCTACGACGTTAATTGAGAAATTAGATGCGCTCAATTAAACTTTTCAAACAATTCGGAGCTTTAATAGCTTTTTTTCGAGCGTAAAATTTTTTTTATAATCGCGCAATCTTATTTCTCTTCTCTCTTGTTCAGAAGATATGACAAAAAAAGACTATTGTTCAAAAGACAAATGGTACACACGAGTGTTCTCGAATGGACGATTGGGCGAAGAGTATGTCGTCATAAAGTGCAGTACATTAGGGACGAAGCCTCACGACGATCATCGGCGATTAAAATATCGATCAATATCACGAACAATTTGCTCGTTTTGTTGAAAAAAAAAAAAAAATGATAAAATTTAGTAAATTGAATGAAATTTACGTATATTAGATGGTTGCTTTCAGCTAACAGAAGCTAACAGGAGCTAAACTCCGTCTCTCGATCAATAATCCGAATAAAGGGATTCCGGTAATTCTTGCTATTTGGGGCTTTTCCATCACTCTTTTATCTTTACTCGCCAATTCCGCAATTAACTTTGTGATTACGTTTCACGTTGTTTTGATCAAATTTAATCCTTAACGATATATTGCTCGTGAAAGATTACATATTTCCAAGAGATATAAATAACAAGATTGATGAATTTTGTACGTTACACGTTCAATTGAAAGTTAACATGCGTTAACTTGCACATTTACATATACATTGTAATAATTTAATTTACATACATTGTTCGCGCAACTTATACACTCGATGTGTTGCATAATAAAAGATGACGTTTTAAAGTGGCCATCGAATTATTAAAAGCAGATCCAAGGTTTTATCTTTGTTTTACTTTTGAGATAGAAAGAGAAAGAGAGAGAGAGAGAGAGAGAGAGAGAGAGATATGCTCCCTCTGCAAACTTTTCGCTAATACAAATTTAAAAAGAGTGATAAGAGAATTTAGAATTCGTAGTATGGTGTGCAATCTCTCGGGTTTGCGTTTATATTCGTTTCGGAATAGCTCTTGAACCACTTACAATATTTCACGCAAACTTATGCAACAACATAAATAAATCCTTTCTTTTTCTCTCTCTCTCTCTCTCTCTCTCTCTCTCTCTCCTCCAATTATAAACATGTGTACGCGCGCGCGCGCGCATGTTTCTATCTATAGAAACTGCAATTAATCAACCGTGTGGAATGAAAAGTAATTCTATTTTTTTTTTTCGCCAAGTTTATCAGACACTCTATCCGGGATCACATTTTACAGATGAATATAAATTTTATCCGACTGCAGTTAAACTGTCATCGCTCAAAATCCATCGATCCGTTTTTCGTTTAACGCGACTCTCGTCGCGGCAACACGCGACGAGATTGATGACGCTGTTAAAATTCGCGTGACCAATAACATGTCATCGTAAACGTAACAAAATTCTCGCAGGTGAATCTTTCACGCGATTTTCATTGTCATTCCGTGACAAACGACAATACAGTGTTGCGTGACTCGTTCTATTAGTCCTGTTCGTGTAAAAAAAAAATCATGTTTTCTTGCGGACGAAAAGTTTATAACTTTTTTTTTTTTGTATTTTATTCATCTTTAGAAATTTCTCACAGTGTTTTTCAAAACGCTGTTTAATTAAGCGATTATGTCGCGAGACAAATTGCGGTAAGTTCTTGTCGAGAAATGCCGGAAATGATAATATCCGCGCGACTTCCGTCTCAATTTTTCGGAAGATAAATACCTCATTGTGAGAACAGCGTGTAGATTGTTCCTGACCGTCTTCAGATAAGCGGAGAAAAGATTACTTCTATTGATCTGCAGCCCGGCCTCTTGTACTGGCGTTCGCATCGCCCGATATATTTTGTCCACTTCATCAGCTTGATATATGTTCGGAACGTTGCCGCTATTCAAGATGTTGTTTAGATCTTCCAGCATGGAGTCATCTTTTATCTGAGAGAAAACGTATAATTTCGTACAGAACGCGCGCTAATTGCCATGAGATATGAGAGACAAAGTGTGAAAGACAGAAGGTGTTAACGAGAGTGTCGTATTAAATAACAATTATAATATAATTATAATTTATAATTAAAATATTTTATGTATTCTTGAATATTGTTGGGAAAAATTGATAATTATGTGACATTGTATACGATCGACCGTGTATATATATATATATATATAGTCAGATTTGAAATTTGATATTCGCGACTCATTATTCAAATCTATACCTGAGTGTCAGAAAAGAGAAGGACAATCGAATGGTTCTGCAATCCCGCTCTCAACATCAAATTCTTAATGTCATCTCGCCAGTCAGAGATTGTATAGGCTTTGTTGATCTCTATCTGAACGCAGACGTGCTCTTGAATGTGCGATGAAAGTTTCGTCAAACTTCGACGTCCTTGCGGATGAAACAAAAATGATTTATTTAACGCGTATCGCGTTATTGATATAAGCAACGTGTAATGAATACAAGCTCTCAAGAGAAAACCATCGATAATTTGCTGATCGTTGAAGTTTTTGTCTCAACTAATGTTTTACTGGCAAGACAACAAATGAATTTGACAGAATTGGTAAATTTTTTTCTGCTGGCGATGTAGTAACAAATCCTCTTGCTATTCTGGCAAACATTTTTTCCGCGGAACAAAAAGTCGATGTCACTTTATTTAGAGCGAATAAAATATTCAAGAAGAGAGGAAAAATAAGAAAGAAAACGATCAAATTTAATAATTTAAAAAAGAAAGGTTAGGTTTATATAAATTTTGTAAAAGTTCTAGTCTTTTATTCGCAGAGAGAGAATGTACCCGAGCCGCTCGTTCCTAACAACAAAGCGTTTCCTCCGGGTTGTCGAAGAATTCGCATAATTCTACAAATGTGGCTTATTGCGTCCTCAAAAAGCACTATTCGCATCGAAGACATCGTTGTTGTATTATAGTCGTACAAGAAGTCAAGTAAAACTTGTTCCATCTGTAAATTATTATTTACGTACACAAATACGTACGTTTCTATTTTTACATCAAATAATAATTTAATTACATTCAATAACAGATGAATAATAATTAAATTGCAGTAATTTATTCAAATCAAATAATAATTTTAAGTCTATTTTTACATTAACCTTTCGATAGACAGACACCTCAAAAATAACTCTTTAGTTGAACAGATTGAGTCTGTGAGATCCGTACGATTTTAAAATCGAATATCTTCGCGAAAAATCAGTATTTTTTAAATTTTGTTTTTTTGAATTGTAAGACTTGAAAGTTTGAACGATTCTGCGTCGATAAAAAAAACCAAATTAAAAAAGTTTCTAATAGTTTCAAAGATATAAGCGTTTAAAAAAATCTAATTTTCACCGGCCAGAGATGCCAATGAGCAATTTTTGAGTGGGAGACTTATGTCTGTCCGCAAAGAGTTAAGTAATAATGTACACAACTTTTTGCAAAGATTAATTACTTTCTTAGTATCTGTCATCTGCTCGTATTCCCTCGTCGCGCTACAAAAATCGCCATAAAATAATGGCTCACTGATAATGTCGTCAACATTACATTTAAACTTGTCATTCAACGCGTCACGTAGGAATCGATCGAAACGTTTTCTATCTTCGTCGTTAACCAGGCGATCGCTGTAGACTCGAACGTTTTCGTGATACCAAAGTAACAACAACTTCTCGCGATGATGCTGCGCGCAAATCATAAATTACAAAACGCTACGTATCTATGAAATAGATACGTAGATACTATGCAAATCAAATTTTCATTAAGAAAATTATCGATATATATATATATATACAGGTAACGCAATCGAATGAATGCAAAACGTATGTAAATTTTCGCCGGAATATTCCGCGACAACACCTCGCGCTGCGCGATATATTCATGAAATATTCAATTTTACACTGGCTGTACATCAAATATACAGATTATAAAATCGGATTATAAACAAAAAATTTATCTACTACAATTCCGAGTCTTTTACAATTGTTAAAAACTTAAAGGATTCAAAGACGCTTGCACGTAACGAATTCTGTACGAAGTTTGTTTAATTACATCGCATAAAGAATCCGCTTTGTCATGTGCAAAAATAAAACCACTTGAGAAAACAGAAGATAAATTTTATCTCTATTTTCCGTAAAATGAATTTATCTATTTGTTCGATTTTTATTTATATTTGTTCATAATATTGCGTTTACCCGCTCCGCTCTCGTGCACGAGGAGGACCGTCTGATTGCACACGTGTCTCAATCACTTATAGGTACCTATACGCGCGCGCGCTCGCTCGCTTTTATCAGCCAGTTTGCGTTTCGACATACAAGATAATCGATTACCAAAAATTGTTTATTTGCATTTGTTTAAAGTTTCGAACGATGAAACCCGCCACTCGTATCATCCACCACTGATATTTCATGTTGCTGTTTATTCGAAATTTAATAGAAAGCAGAGCTGCCGCGGGAAATTATCTGAAAAAATCGAAAAGTGATACTAACCAGCAGTTTTTTCGCATCGACCATGAGAACGCCCTGGAACACATTGCTTAGATCGCGAAGATTGAAAGTGTAGTGAGATTTGTTGGGAGTTGGCAGCATCTCGTTGCGAGTTATTGTGTAAATTTTTAAAGCGGAATCGACCAAGTCGTCCAGCATGTGCACGAGGTTCGGTGCTTTCGACAGCCAGGAGTTGAGAATTGTTCTGAAGATACGTGACTGCAAATTATCGAAAATTATTGTAAGAAATAAAGGTTTTATTTGTCTCTTCTTCTTCTGAATCAACGTTAAATCTTAAAATAATTAATTTTGTATTATTAAATTTCCCGTAATGGATTTCCAATTTAAAATAAATTACAAAAAAAATGGATATTCAATATCACACAGAGAGCAGAAGGCTTTTCTTTTTTTAAAGACTTTGTCTGATGAAAAAAAAGTTACTTCGATCGTAAATTTCAATTTTTTAACTAAAGATCGTATAAAAGCACACGCGAAAGAGACATAAATCGGGAGAGGGAGAGAGAGAAGGGAGGGGACGATATAACATTATAATGTGCCAGACGTATACGATATCACTATTAAAAAGCGGTTACCATTTTCCTGTGTTTCAATTAAAATGTACTTATCGTTTATTGATTTATTATATTTAGCGTTTAATGTCTCTATTGGTCTCAAAATTACTTATCGATCGATCTTAAATGTTCTACGCATAGTCGGAACTGAGAAAATATTCTCACAGGGAATGCAAATTTATTTGGCACGAATATTTAATCGAACTCTCGCGCAGTCAAGCTCGTTAAACCTTCCTCTTCTCTCGACCTTGAGCGAAATGTACACAGAAGGTCTCGCGGAGTCGTTAAGGCGAGATGATTATGGTTTCCCATTATATCAACCGGGCCAGATGATAATGATAAATTATAGTCGGTATGGCCGCGTAACAATTTACGAGGTCTAATTGCGACGACAAACAACGGTAGCTACGCGGTATGTGTGTTCCGTCTTTTCCACCATGAGATGCGATATATACGTACGTGCAGTTCCGGGCGTAACAAGATGCCGAAAGAATTTTGAGTACGTTTTTAGTACGTTTTCAAGAGTTCGGCAGTTTCATCGAAAATTTATTTTTACCGCGCGCGCGCACACGCGCGAATTTACAATTTCTGTCGTAATCATATTACGTGATCAAAATTTCGAGGTCTCTTTCTTTTAATAATTCATTAGATTTCTATTTGAAGAAATCGCAACAAAAAGTCGAGCAAACAGAGTTGTGTCTATATGCATTTTTCACATTTGTAAATATATGTATATATTTTTTTACATATATATATATATATATATATATATATGTACATATCACGAGAGAATCGATCGACAACCGGATACAGAACGCATTTCATCGTATTTTATTGACACTTATACATATTTGAAATCTGGGACTGCATAGGGAATGTGTTTGTTCAGTCGGCGAATCGCAGTTTTACTCTCGACGAGATTACAATCAGCAAATTTGCACGGAAATTTTTACGGTTTTATTTCACGGCGAAAGAGATAACACTATCCATTTTCTAGGATTGCGAATTGATTCCGGTCAATTAACGGTAATCGCATTTGACGTTGCGCAGACTTTTTTTTTTTTTTTTTTGTGCGAAAACATCGTGCGACGCGCGAACTCACCTTCGCGTCGTCCTCCATCTCTGGAAACGCAATAATATGGAAATGTCGTACAAGTCTGGCAGTTATTGGGTGTCTGCCGCCGCCGGGAGGTCCCATGGCCGCGATGAAATTCACGTCCTTGATCATTCTGAAGGATCCGATTTTCTTTCTATCGTACCAGCCTGCAAAAAAAAAAAGTCTTGATTTGCAAGTTTCTTTGCGCAGTTACGTTCTCATTCTGCCTAAGAACATTATTTTGCGTGATTGGCGTTTTCTTCCTCCCTTCTTTTCTCCCTCCCTTCGAAGACGATGCTAGGGAAAAACGGAGAGATTGCAAGAAACTTTCTCTGTTTGCCGGAGAGCTCTAGACCTGACTCGGCGAAACAATCGGATATTTTACGTCGGATATCTTGTTGCGAACGGATATCTCAACGGTTATTCAATTCATTCGATATTGAATGTCAGAAAATTAAACGTTTGATCTTATGTATATGCATATATGTATTATATATGTATTTATATACATGAAATGCGTCCACGCAATAATCTATATTGATATTGGATTCCGTACACGCGTAAAAGGTCGATTCCGATAGCATCGTTTTCTCAGAATCCATTACATACATGAGAGAGAGAGAGAGAGAGAAAGAGAGAGAAGCATTTAATAACTCCGCGAATTAGTACTTTGCGGTTATTATTAGAGATATTTAATTCTTATTTTTTTAATGAAAAGATAAAAATATTACGCACATGCAATGTCTTTACAATATATGTATATTTTTTTGACGTGATGTACACAAAAACCATACACAGAGAGAACGGTTTCTTTAGATTTAACAAATTTCCAATGAAATTATTCCAAAGAAATTAATTTCTTTGGA
>QVOB01028658.1:0-11073 GCA_014839585.1 Pseudomyrmex concolor | reverse complement strand
CCGTTGCAAGCTGTCAGTTTCCGCGCGCGTGTATCGTGTTTTATGCCGCGGCGGTTTTTCGAAGAACGATCGTTCATTGCCGACCTCCCTGCGTTAATTAAATATGAAAAAAAAATAAAAAAATAAAAATAACGTGACTAGCGTTAGGAGAAATTTCCGTTGCCGACGAGTTTAATTCATTCAACCATCAGAGAGATCTCGCGCGCCCAAGATCTCGAACATAAATTACGAAGTCTTTAAAGGATCAAAGGACTTGAGCGCGGCCACTAGTTGGAAAGATGCTGAAAGACTTAAAGCCTCAAGCGGGGAAGAAGAAGATGGACATCGGCGACGAGCAGCGGCGACTCGAGCGCGAAGGTTTCTTCCGGCAAAGATCTCACCGGGGGGATGGAGCCGGGGGCGCGTTTATTAATGCGGGCCTAGGTCACGGGCGGCGAAATGTCCCCCTCGGTTTTGCTCGCCGGTGCGTTAGTTCGTAAGAAGGCCAGTGGCCGGCGCTCTCGCGCGCTTCACTATAAATAATCGTATGCGCGAGTATGTCCAAGTATAGCCCGTTGGGAGTGTGCCAGCCTCGGGCCTGAGGAGGCCTCAGCTATTTTTGAGGGGCTGTCGCCGCTGCTAGCGCGCTCGTTACAAACAGCCGCGACGGACACTCCGAACGAGACTGCCGACGGAGATGCTCTGCCCCCGCTGTCTCTTTCCTCCGAGCGCGATTCCCTCTTTGATCCTCTCCTCCTCATCCGTTGCTGATATCAATCTCTCTTCTCCCGCGCCCGTTACACCGCCGCGACCTTGAGCAAACAAGTCTCTTTCTCTCTCTGTTCGATTATGTGAGAGGAGTTACATGATTCATCCCCGCGGATGAGAGATAACGAGAGATCGGAGGGAGAGGGAATTGCCGGTTTTTGGCAACTTGAATTCACTACGTGCCGGTTTTTTCACGGCCAAGCCAGGAGAAACGAAGACTCCTCGATTAATATGCGAATAACTCGCGGGTTGTGTGCCGCGCGTATGGAGGTTTTCGCGCGGGTTACGCATGGACGCACGAATGAACGTTTATTACCCACGGCTTCCATGAAACGCGAAAAGAATCAACGACGTGCGACGGCGTCGCGAACGGTACACGATCGCTACGATGTACGAAGTTAACGGAGAGATAGAGAGATGCAATCGGAGAGAAAACCAGTTGAAACATTCGACACCGTCTCTCCTCCGCGAGAGAGAAACAAGAAAGTAAAAGAAGATCGCGAGAGATGTGTGCGAAACTCGAGCCACTTGTGATATTTCACATAATCTCACTCGACACAATCATGCGGTTAAGACTTAGTTTTCGAGTTAATGGCATCCTATCTGTTTCGACGTGATTTCAACGAGGAGATTGCGCGCGAGAAGAGACCTTTTTGCGTTACAGAAGTGAGAGGCGATGCAATTATACGAACAATTTTGAGAAACTCGCACGTACACACAGCGTGTTTTGTATCTCTGATAATTTATCAAAAGTAATTGCGTACATTATAAATGAAAAAAAAAAAAAAAACCATTCAAGATTATTTCTTTCTTCAAGCGGAATCACCGATGTTTTCTCCGCGCGAGAAACGCATGTGATGAAGCAATCATTTTTCTGCGTCGCCAGATATAGAAATGCCAATGAGTTGCACATCTTCTTATTAAGGCGAGTTGACGCATGTCCGCGATGATTTTTCGCAATTATTTTTGCAACGTGAGATATAAACTTTCTACGTTTCTTTCTTTGCGAAAAAAAAATTATGCGAAAGCCACCAGAAGAGTCAAGAATGTTTAAATACACAAATAACGTATGTTTGAGTTTTTTTTTTTTAATGTGCGTTAATTTTTAAAACGCACATTGACATGTTCGTTTTATTTGTCCAGAAATAAAATTTTTATCTACTCTCGGTAGCGCCGCTTTCAAGTTTCCCGCTTTTTCGTCAAAGGCTAGATAGTACACAATATACTCCATTCGGCGGCAACACCTTCCAGAGCATCTCGCGTGCAGTTACTCGCGTAGGAACGACTTGACGCTCATGCGTAACTATATTGTCAATGTCAAAGGGCGCTGCCGTATGGGCTGGTGTGTCAGTGAAGCGTACGCGTTCGAAATAGGATTTTGTTCGGAGTTTCTGTCTGAGAAAATTGTCGCGAAATCGGGGCGTGTGCTCGCAGACAATTCTTTAATTTTTAAATCCACGTCCTGACGAGGTTGTGACGAATCTTGTTTACAAAGTAAGTTCCGGATCCCATTGTTTTGTGACAGCCGCCGGGCGGCGGCTTCGAGCAAGTGCGAGGTTGCTCCACACACGTCGCCGCCGTGATTTGGCACGCAAGTTGTCAATGACAATCGATCCCGAATTATCTGGGTCAGAGGGCATCAGCCGTGTTGGAGACTCGCCGAATTTAAATCCCGGCACATGTCGATGCGATCGGATCAGTCGATCGCCGTCGGGACTGCTTGCCGCCGCGTTCTGTTGATAACCGCTTTTGCCTGATAAAGAAAACTTGTCCTGTCGCAGCGCGCCCCTTTTGTCTCTCTCTTTCTTTCTCTCTTTGCGCGTCCATGCCGCCCTTTGAATAATTGATTCGAGCCGACCGACAGGCGTCGCGATAATTATCACGAAACGTCACCGACGCGACATAATCTTTTTTTCTCAATCGATAGCGAGAGCTGAGCCGCGCGCTAATGCCCTCTCTTCGAGCGAATAAACAAAACCTGGCTGTTTAGTTGCAAATGCGATCTCTTGCGTATTATTATCTCGAAGAGACACGTTAGAATTTTCTACAAATAAGAAAATGTCGAGGAAGCACTCGGTTGTTGATCAAGAACCTTGGGACGATTTGCAGACTTCCTCATCGACCAAGACAACCACCATGACCACAGCAGCCAAACTGTACGGCAAGGATCTGAGTGAGTACGATGACATTGACGTGGATAAGTTGTTGGCAGAACTCACGCCAGAGGAACTCAATATACTGGCCAAGGAAGTGGACCCTGACGTAAGCTTTGTTTGTGAAATAATTTGATTGCCTACATTTCTGCATCTATTTGCGAGATACTGAATTTACTTGTGTGTTTTACAGGACAGCTTTATGCCACCTTCTCAGCGTTGCAGTTACGAATGCAACAAGAGTCCCACAGGGCCACTGAATCGCAAGAAACTCATTGAGCACATCAACAAGCAAGCTCTGGAGACGCCAGATATTCCAGAACTCAAACCGTACGTGCCTGGTGTGATCAGGGGCAAAAAAGTAAGTGCAGATCATAGAGCAATGATGAATCATCGTGGTTGTTTTGTATCATGTGATAAAAACAGCAAAACAAGTGTCATATTCGCTAATACATCGCTTTTACTAATTACATATTGGATTACGTGGTTTCAGTGGATACCTCCGCCACAAGACGCAAAAGAAAAAGAGGCGGACGAACAGATTGCAATAGATCTTGGCGAAGAGTACGAGCAAGCGCTCTCGGCCGCTTCCCAAGAAGAAATCATTGATCTTGCTGGTAATCATTCGTTTTCTAAAATTGTTCATTGTATCAGAAAGATAAACAATTTAGACGCGACCTCTTTCTTTCAGCTATTCTTGGATTCCATTCCATGATGAATCAAGATCAGTACCACGCGTCTCTTCTGAATTCTGGACAACCGGTCGGACTCGGCTGGGACGGAGTTACGAAAGCTAGTCAACCAAAAGTTTATCCGATGGAACCGCCTAATGACACGGATGTTGATGCTACCATCAAACAAGTGCGAGACGACGACTCGGCTCTGACTGACTTAAATTGGAACAATATTAAAGTACGCATCTCTCTCTCTCTCTCTCTTTCTTTTTGTCACATTTTTGCAAAAAGACGTTAAAATTGTGCAATTTTGAATGGAATTCGATTGAGTCTAAATCAGAAGACTTTTAGCGAGGACCATTTCAATACGAATGAAAATCGTTGGTTTTTTTTGTTTACAGAACATTTCAGATGAAAAGTTCATACAGTTGTTCGAGGGTCTGGAAACAAACACACATCTCGAATCACTAAGTTTAACCAACGTTGGACTCAACGATAAAACCGCACAACGGTTGGCTGATGCTATCGAAAAGAATTCGACACTCAGAGTGCTCAAGTTTGTATTTTGCACATCTTCTCGCGCATAAAAAATGTACAGCGCTAATTGATGTCATCATTAAATTTTTATTGTTTTCAGCGTGGAGACGAACTTCATAAGCCCACCTGTGATAGTGAAGCTGATCAGATCTCTTCTCAAAACGAAGTCTATCGAAGAATTCCGATGTTCGAATCAGGTATGTCACGATGTAGACGCGTAAATAAATATTTTATGTAAAATCAGCGCGACAAGAAGAAAATTATTAATTAAAATTCACGTCAATTATCTTTCAGAGGTCGCAAGTGCTGGGTAATAAAATCGAGATGGAGATCACACAATTGGTAGAACAAAATCCGACGTTGCTGCGACTCGGGTTGCATCTAGAATTTAATGACGCTAGACATCGCGTCGCCGCACATTTGCAACGCAACATTGACAGGAGTAAGTACAGAAAAAACATCATTAGTTATTAGAAAGAAGGTCGGATGTGAAAGAGAAAGATGAAATAGTCTTGAGAAATAGATAGAAGTGTATATCAATGAGCGAGACAACAGGTACAAAGCTGTTTAGAAGTCTTACTTCCCTACTAGAAAGTAAACTTATACGTTATCAAAACAATAGCAACTAATTGAAGAGAACTAATTAAAAGTAGTATTAAAAATATAAAGTAACAATTGCGAGATTACAATGATAATTTAAAAACTAAGAGAATATAGTAGTAGAACGAAATAAATCTCACTGAGGATGTTATTCGATAATGAATTAAAGAACGGGCGTAAGAAAAAGCACACTTGAATTTCTGCGGTAGAAAAGCTGTTGACGAGTAAAAGTGATGCTAGTGTGAAAATCTGTGTTAAGATTTAGATATAACCTCACTTATGTGCTCACTTAAAAGAATTTTTTGATATTAAGAACCCGAGGATTTCTTCGTCAAGTGACACACGAGATACGATTAGTCCTAATTAGTGTTAATTTGCATTAAACGAATTACTTGAAATTTGTGCAAGATGTAACAATGTTTCAGCGTATGTGTGTGAGAATGACAGAGAAGATCTTTCTTACAGGACTCTATCTGGGAAATTATTTGTTATCATTGTACGGGTACACACATACATACATTATTTTGTAGAATTAAAATAGACATTTTGCACAAGAGAAGTCATCGAGTGCGATGTTCTTTTTCGCAGGTCAATAATCTCTCGAACTGGTGTGTTCGCAAATTGTGCCGTGGCATTATCCCAAAAAACACATTAGTTTCTTTCTCACGTGGATGATGTTTCTCACGATATAATCGATAATTGATTTTCCGTTTAGATGGGAGCAATTGTATGGGGGACTATGGAGACCATCACGTGGCGAAATGCTTCTTCTAACTCCCACCCGAATCGAGCTTCGTAGTCTCACGTAGCGCTTTATCGTAGAGCACATCTCTCATCACTCACCCCGCAATTCATCCCGCTCATTTATCATTTTTTCTAGCTAGTGATAGAGGTAATTACAAGATCCCCGATCGATTTCTGTGTACGACCGAAAAAAGAAACGAAACCTTTCCGGTTTCCGACAGTGGTTTTCAAGCCGTTAATTTATTTTTTTGTTTTAATGTTAGAATATTTATAAAAAAAAATCTCACGCCAAAAGAAATGTCGCTTGAAAAACGCTGTAATTTTTCGTGTTGTACTTCTTCCTCCTTCCCATAACATTTGAGTTTTTTAATCGCTCCTCTATTCTACGTATTCGCTTTTGTACAAGATTTGCGCAAGAAAAATTATTTCGCAAGCAGCATAACCGCCGATGACTGTGATCTGTGTTTGTTTTTCACTTTTCAGCGCGAAACACAGAGAAACGAAGATTATAGGATAGTTTAATTTGGTATGGATCTCTTTGATCGATTTTTCGTCTTTCAATTATATCTTGTGTGCAACTCAAACAAGTAATTTTACGCTTAACTCGTGATCTGATTCTTTGAAATAACGCAAAGAGCTTTTTTTTCTGCGATTTCTCGACTACTTCACAAAAACGAAGTGCTCGAGATATGCCTTCGATAACGCTTAGATTGTGCTGATAACTCGCTTAATTACACACTTTGACAATAATTACATCGACAATTATCTCGCGTTGAAATCAATTCGAAAACAATTTTGTTTTTCTCCTTTAACGGCACGTATATTTACACAATTTAAACATTCTTGCGAATTCTTGCGTCAGAATTTCGAAATTTCTTGCGATTCCCAAATTGGTTGTAAATTTTTTCTTCAAAAATTCAACTTTCCCGTAACCGAACCAAACAATTAACTGCAATTTTAATCGATTCGTTTGTCTGACCAGTCTGTCGTGTGGAACCCAAGGAACGAGCTAAGCTTGCAGCGACCGCTGATAGTGATCCTGCAACAATCACCGCCGCTTTTCCTGCAGATAACGTAAAAAATAGAGCGTAGCGCTTTAAGTCGCGGCGCAGTAAGTAGGTTTGTTTTTTTTTTTTTTTGGTCACGAAAAGTAAGTTCGTCCTTTCCCACGTGATATCGCGACAATTCCACGTGAGATCGCGTTTTGTCTTGATTTCAGCGTCTAGTTGCAAAAAAAAAAAAAAAAACTGCAAATTTTTGCATCTTACGTGCATTTTGAAATTTTTTTCCTCGCAAGGAAAATTCGCAATAACTTCTCTTTCAGTGCTAAACTGCATCCAATTGTTTCCTTCTCGTTCTTCTAAAAAATAAAACCGATTAAACAATACAAAAACGACTAATTCGACAATCGCACGATCTTGTTCTGTCACAGAATTGTTCCGCCCTTTGTGTTTTTCTTTCATAGTTCCCTTTTTTTTTTTTTTTTTTTTTTTTAACTCTTCTTTCCCACGTCTAACATTCCTAACATATTGTCACACAACACACATGTGAAGCATGAACGAAACTCTCTAGGGTTTTTATATTATTCGCGCCCGACCGTACATTCTGACGAAATTGTATTTTGCAGGCAGAAACCAATGCGTCCGTCACACAGCCCTTTGTATCACATCCTATTCAACCGATGAATATGTACCGTATATATATACATATATGTATATGTGTTCGTCACACGCACAGAAAAAAAACAGTTTTGTTGAGATTACCAAATTTTGGTCATCTTAACCAAAATTTGGTTTCCAAAACACTTTATTTGATATGATTTACCAAATTTTGATTATGTCAACAAAACTCTTTTTTCAGTGCGACACGTTTTGTTCCTCCTTGTAAGAAGGCGGTGTCGATATCGAACGGGGAGTCCGTCTCGACTCTCGAGATGCGCGTGCGATATTTCTTTATCTGATGTTCTCAGAAAAGAAACTCTTGATCTTGATTTTTATTATCGTCACTTAAAGAAAAAAAATAGATTAGAGACGAATATACGCTTGACGATCTTGTCTCGACGGTCGAGAAGACACCGCCGAAGTCTCTCTCTGATATCGTTCACCGTCCACACGAGCGATTTTGTAGATTCTTGCGAGGCCAAGCTGCGACGTTTTAATACGTGTAATACTCACGACATTTCTATTCTTTCCCAACAGTACGGAAAGATCTAACGCTGCGGCTACAGTTCCGATTCTTTAACATGAACCACAGGAAACCTGCCTTGATTCAATGAAAGGTAGCTGCACCCGTTGTGTGTGCTCCGTTCAGCAGAGAGTGTGAGCCGCATCTTTCCCCGCCTTTTGGGGAAAGTTTAACCAAAAAAAAACGCTACTTTTGCAGCTTTACTAACATGGCTTAAAAAAAAAAAAAAAAAAAAAAAACAGTTGATTGTTCGTTCGATCCGGAGTAAATTATATACTCGTCGAATTCGTTCGCGAGTCGTGGCGATGTTCTCGTATTTTCGCAATTTGACGCGCAAACTTTGGACAGAGTCCAAAAAGTAACGGTACGTGAATGTTGTTTAAACGAATTACCTTGCACGCGCGCGCGACTTCAGAGTCGAATTTTGAGAGAAGTTAAAATTTCTTTTTCGCATCTCGCCGGTCGAGTTCCTAAAAAAAAAAAAAAAAAAAAAAAAAAAACCGAATATTTCTGTCACGTGTCTTTCGAAATAAACCAAAGTCCGAATTAGTTTTCGAAACGTCACGCAAATGCAATTTCGTAACAAGTTGCGCGAGCAACTTGTGTTTTTTTTTTTTAACGTTATTTCCTGACGTATGTAAAATGCATTAATTATCGCCGTAATTATTATCAAATAACATGAATTTTGGAATATCGAGTAACAAGGGCGGTATTTTTAACTCCATTTCCTCTGGCGTGTAAAATACATATGTAATGTATTAATCGCCACAATCATTATCAGATAACGTCGAGTCTCGCGGCAGTTCATTTTTTTTTAATTTTACTTTCCGACGTGTAATATTAATCAATTAATCGGGCACTCGCGGAGGTCCTTGATTCTTAATTAGTTCAATTAACCGCAATTATTATCGAATGAATATTAACTCGAATATCAAAAGCGCGCCGAATTTGCTGAATCCCGCGATATGTAAGTTGCGTGACTCGGTGCGGTTTGACGTATACAGCACACCTTTCTTGACGGCGCCGCAATGAGATTTAGATGCATCCTATCAAACCCAATGAAGTCGTGACGCGTTAATTTCCACGGGAGAAGAGCCCGGGGGCTCCTAGGAGCTTTGTTCGCCTCGCGTGACGTCCTGCCGACGTTAACTCTGTCAGTTCCTGACGAAGAAGACGACGGTTCAACACACGCCGACGTTTTCCCGCTACCGAACTTGACTGACATCTTATACCGGGCCGAATTGCGTCTACGATGTTCGCGCGCGCGCGCGCGAGAAGGTTTTCTCTCTCTTTTTTCTTTTTCTTTTGCACTCGAGCACTCAATTATACATCCGTTCTGTCCGTATATAGGAAACTTCGACCGACAAGAACTTGAAAAAACAAAAAAAAATCTCGCAACATTAGCGCCGGCTGTTTTTGTGGGAATGCGAAAGCACGCGCGCTCGGTCTCTTAAGATTCTTGAATTTGTAATTTGCAACGGATTTCGCGCGATTACCCACTCGTCGAGCGCGGAATCTCCCGTTCGAAAATGGAATTGATTTTAAACTCAAATGGAAAAATTCAAGAGCTGTCCGATATCTGTCAGTTATTCTTAAAATTCCCAGAATAAAATCTTCAAAAGTTCTCGCATTTTTTTGTTTTCGCGCTCCGCTTTTAACTCTCTTTCTTTCTCTCGGCTTTCTTTTCGCGTTATCGTTGCAAAATTTTATTAGCTTCGCGCGGAAAAATTTCTGGGATTTATCTTTCTCGGGAATTTTACGAGGCGCTAATACAGATCGGGGTGTCATAATGATGACAAAACGCTCGCGAAGTGCGGCTGCGGTTGTTTTTAAAATGCAAATCGCCGAGAGAAACAATTCGCTCTTTCATCGAGCCGGTGGGGGAGGAAGAGAAGGGCAGAATTAACGTTCGCGAGCCGCGCGTTAATGAGCCTCCGCGAACGTTCGCGCAGCCGGTGCTAAATTGCTAATATTTATCCACGGATTGCGCGCCGCGGCCTTTTAAAATAATATTCCGCGCTCTCTTTCTCGCCCTCCTCTCGGTGAAATGTTAATTGTCGATGGTCGGGTTGTGCCGCTCGGCGCGGCGTCGGGATTTACAGGGACGACGGTGGAGAAAATCCTCGCGCTCGTAACTCTTGCAAATCACGTTTCATCGGAAAAACCAAAATGAACGGTGAATAATCGCGCGGCTCTGTTATTACGCATTAAATTTCATAAACTTTTAATTAAGTAGCTTTTTACGGCGCTCCGCGCGCGGTTCTTCCGATTAATCCCCCCCCCCCTCCTCGTATTTTTGAAGAAAACGCAATTAATTTTCATGTGCAGTCGCAATTGGCGGAAAAATTCGTTTTCAACAATTTATAAATCTACTCCCGTTTTAATCGAATGCTTATTTAACGCTCCTTTTCATTGAAACGTCGTTTCGTTCCGAGATCAAATCACCGACCAAAATTCATGTCGCGTATTCGCGTCAGTTGATATGTTCGAAATATATATTTCGACTATATTTCGTCGCCTTGTGTTTCGGCAACGAGAGACACGTCGAGAATTTCGACTTTCTCGAGAGACGCGGCGAGAATAGATCGCATTTCTCGCGGCTTTGAACCGCCGCGCAGTTTCCATCGCCGCGATTTTTCTCTCTCACACATCAGGAACGGACTAAAAATATTCCTCCGGATGTGCAAAGTCTCTCTCTTCGGGGAAATTCGCACACGTGCATTAGATTAATGATTCCTGCAACTGTCTGACAACTAACAGCAACGTTGTGTCGCGCCGTTGTGTCTCTTTCTCTCTGTCTGTCTTTGCCTCGGTTTTGCACCGAAGGATCTTCCGTCTACTAACCAAAGAGACATGAAATTTACGACCACTCGCAATCAAGCTGCTTCTCGCATTTCCGTTATTCGTTTCGCGTCGCATATTTTAAATCTGCTTCAGGGACGGAGAAAGGAGGAAGGGAGGGAGGAGAGGGTTGCTTTGTCGTTGCGTCTGTAAAGCTCCATCGGGCAGAAAATCCAATGCAACGCAAATGGAACGACTGCGATCTCTCTCTCTCTCTCTTTCGCTGTCAATAAATTACCGGGCTTTTAAACTCCCCGCGCGATGTACGCGCGAGAAATAATTACACGCGCGTATGTATATAATCGCGCGGAAAGCAAAAAATTCAAGCGGACAAAGCGCGGTTAAATCGCGAAAAATTTCTTTTCCGCGCGCGATTGTTACACGCGTGTGTGTACATGCGAAATTGGAGAATTTCTCCTCTTCCAAACTCGGCGTGGGAGATGTATATGCGAGAACGGCTTATCCGCGCGAGTCTTCGTGGTGCATATTGCGTGTTTCAAGGCATGCCAAGTTGCGCTCCAAGTTGCGGCGCGCGTACAACATGCAATGCGAGAAGTGCACGCGCGCAAAAAAAAAAAAAAAAAAAAAAAAAA
>QVOB01028657.1:0-14937 GCA_014839585.1 Pseudomyrmex concolor | reverse complement strand
GAGAATGTACTACACGATAGTAATCTCTCTTGCGATACTGACACCATCGGGCGGTGAGGCTAAGTACTTATCGGACCGCCCTCGTAGATACATCGCGTGTGTATAATAAAGAGAAGAATGACATATAATGCAAATAAATTTGCAAATAGATGTTATTGAATCGTTAATGTCAGCTGTTATTAATGGCTAAATTTAATTATGTATTATATTATAAAACTATTACGTGTTACAATCAAAATTAGCGTACTTATGCTAGGTTTTTTTTTGCTAAGAAAAATATAAATATTGTTGCATAAATTAGTAAATGCATAACTCACTGTACATCGAAACAGTTGGTATTATTCGCCAAAAGATTTGATTCGATCATTGCAATGCTCTGTCGGGAAACCAGAAAAAAAGATTATAATTGCTTCATGAAAAATATTATACAAACAAAGTTAGCAATAGCGCTTACTGTTAAGCCAATATTCTTTGCTAATGTTGCTTCCGCTATATTGGCAAAAGGCTTGTCCGCTCCCCAGCACTCCACATATTTTGTCATTTTGCTACTAGGTCTCGATCTGTCATAAAACACGTTAAATGATATTGATCTGACTTTCATCAATATTAAAATAATGCTGCTATAATAAAGTCAGTTACATTTAATAGCATAAAAATAATTGTATAATATGATCTATTTATTATTCTAAAAGAATGTAAAATGCGGGAAATATGCGAAAAGACTGAAATAATATAAATAATATAAATACAATATTTTAAGAAAATATGTTTTATGAAAATAATAAAAACTTCCATCCACCGAATGTAGTAGCAACAGAAGTTTTTAACCTTTGTTATATCAGTTTTATAGTGTTGATATTTTGCTCACCATGTTCAGATCAAAACCGAGTGAAAAATAAAAATTACATAATGGAACACACCTGGAGGGTATCGGTCCAGGTCCGTGTATACGATTTCCACCGTTTTCCATTCCATTTTCCTCTCGGTTTTTCTACGAAAAGAAAATTCCAGCGGCAAATTCGCGTCTGCAGTTTTTCTTTGTGTAAAAGACATAATATGTAAAGCATAATATGTTTTTTATATTCCGTTTATCAACGCACAAGTATATGTTGTACAATTTCCATACTTACAAAGAAAATATAAATCTCTCTATTTAGAAAATTTACAAAAACCTCATAAATATATATTATAACTCGATTTTCGCAATAAATTTATATGTCGCTACATATTTATTCTGGTATAAAATACGGGACAAATAAATTTCAAGTAGAATTAATCATCATCACCGCTGTCAAATGCGCGTGCGAAGAATAACGTTTTGAGCAGAAACATTTCCGCGATAGGATCTCTTATTAAGAAGGAAAATTTTTCTTCGAGACGACTTCGTTATAAAGATTCATAAGATTACGCGGTTACGCGAAATCATAATCTTCCGAGAAGAACGGAACATCTATGGATGACAGATAACGGAAAATATAAAACGCGAATAAATTTACAGAAAGCGAGAGCTCGAGCTTTTAAGCGAGTTCATAATGAACTTTTGCCGGAATATTTATTGAAGCGATAAATGAAGCATTACAGCCTAAACTTTGTTCATAGGAACAAGACGCGGCCAATTTATTCGGATTACTGCGTTCACGGCAAACTTTGCCATCATCGTTCTGTGATAGATTGTTCATCAGCGCTCATGAAACCTTGTCCGTTTCGAAAATAAATTCGCATCGTTCGCAGCGCAAACGAAGTAATTCTCACGGAGAAATAAATTCCGCATTTCCATTGCTCATTTTAAATGAGTAATATCTTTTTCAAAATGCTCTTCACCGCAACAGCACATAAAACACAGAGATAACTCTCGTAATTATATAATACAGACTTAAAAGCTAATCTTGTAAAAACTTTTTCTCTTCAAACTATAAATTGAATTTTTAATGTTATTATCCAGATATAAAAAGATTTATTTACTTAAAACTCATGAAAGATTTCCTTTGAAACCGCTATGATATCAGCATATTTCTAGGTAATTCATTTTGTGCACTTACAATCATGCCATTAATTAGTACTGACAAAGATAAAGCGCATATTGCTGTATATAGCGAATAAATAGAGATAAATCGCGGAGTCTACGTCGTTTTTCCATTGCCTGGTGTGCTTTTTTATTGACTATCGTTTGACGTAGGATTAAATGTACTTCTAATTGGAAGAATCATCAATCGGAACACCCGCGATGACAGGATTCAAATGGATTTCACAGACAGATGACAGATGACAGATTTCCACTTACCTTAGATGGCACAATAAGAAAAGTCTCCACTTTATGCTGAGCAAGATAACTTTCCCGGGATCCTCCATCGCCTGGCTCAACTTCAAACCGATCACCCAATTGTAACAGTGTGGCCTTTGTTATGTGAACTCGTCTTAACATTGCAAAAAAATTGTTTTCGATATAGTAATGCGCGCGCGCGCGCACACACACACACACACACACACAACCGCTATACGCAATCAAGCGATTTTCTAAAGATGAAAGAGAAATAAAATTTTTATGCTGCAACGGTTTCAGAATTCAGAATTATACAGATCACAGTATAAAAGCGAAGTTACATTGTCCTAAAGTCAAATATTTTATTTACTGTAAAATTATAACTAAAATATTTAAAAAAATATTAAAAAAAAAATAATATTTCGACATTTTATGTACAGCTCCGCGTAAAAAGAAAATAGAAGTGACATTAATTATTACAGTAAAGTTTTTAGGATTACGTACAGTCTCTTATATATACAGTTTTTTAATCTTTGGATAAGCTTCTTTTTCTCTCTTTGGAAATGCAAAGAGAGAAAATATTTCAGACACTATCGCTAAGCACTTTCAGCTCGATGGTAACTATATCGTAAAGCGATAAAAATATAGGTCGAGGAGGATGAACGACAGCGATGAATCGTTACCCTGGCAGACCGCCGCTCTCCATGTGATTGGCAAGGGTCACGTCGTCACTCCACACGTCGAATTGCCATTTCCGCAGACCGAGGACTCCGCACAGCACATTCCCTGTGTGAATTCCTATTCTCATGTCGACGTTGAAACCGGTAGCCTCGCGGACAAATCTACGTGAGAAGGGATATAATCCGAGAACGTATTCTGTTTTCGTTTTCTTGCACGTATTTTATCACGTTCGTCTATAAATATTCTAGCCGATACATACGAGTATGTCCGATTGCATTTTTTACTATTCCCAGTTTGTAGTTTTCTCGGTTTGTTACTTTACTTTCAACGCGACTGTAATGCGAAATGTGAAAGGAAGAAGATTAAAATAAAAGATATAAAAATGAAACTTTAATATTCGATATTTTCCATCTCCCGCAACAACGAACAATGTTTATGCATAATACTCGATCTTTCGGTTGTATATAATTCATGAATATGCAACTGAATGACTTTATATGAATCATTTAAAGCCTCAAAGCCGTGTGAGAGCCGAATGACGACATTTTGTTTACATGTGTGTACGATGCCATCGACAAAGCAAACACAAGTCTGTAATTATTAGAGCGTAATATGCGATTATAACTAGAGAAGCTTCCACGATGAGTGCATTGAGATGTCGAGTACAACTCATGATAACTATAAATATAATTGTAGTTGCGTGTGCACATAATAACGAACATTCCGCGGATTAAAAAAATATATTAATAAAAATTAAATAGAATTATTTAAAAGAATATTCTTTTTTTTTTTAAATAACATCTACTTACAATTTTTTAAAATTTATTTTAATCAAACTGTGAAAGCTGAAAATAATCGATAAGTGAGCATGTACACTGTAACCAATAATTATAAAAAAAGTTAATTTTTCCAGTAGCGAATAATTATTTATACCATAGCGTACATGTGCGGAAAATAAAAAAGGAATGTAAAGCAGAAATTACTATATTGGAAAAATTAATGATGAAATAAAACAGCTACCGATGTAATAGTTAGTGAAATATTTTCCGTGAGTTTGTTGAGAGATTTTTCTCTTTTTTTTATAATTTTTTTTTGCATATAAAAAGAACGCAGCAATTACTTTTTAAATCTTTTTTTGCTTTTTGTGTTATTCTACCTCAGGTGACAATTTAGTTAAAATTGGCAAGAAAAAAAAGCGAACGTAATTAACAAGCTAATCGTAAATCGGCAGCATGTTGTAATTTCAGTATTTTATTTGATCCTTACCTGATAGCGTCGATCATTTGCAGCCCCATGTTCACGCAGTTGTAAGCATGATTGGGACGGGAAACCGGTAGCCCGGAAACGCAATAATAACAATCGCCCAATATTTTGATTCTCATGCACTGATTATCCTAAAAGATATTACAAATTAATTAACAAAATACTAAAACTATGCGTATTAAAATTCATACTAAAAATACTGTGCCCAAATTTATTCTAATTAATTATGTATTTACTCTAATTTATTATGTTAAATTTATCTAATTAATTATGAAATTATAAATATATAATATTTATAATATAAATATATAATCTTCAAAATATTTCAAAATCCAGAAAATAAACAACAAAGAAAACAATTATATGTTTTTTTGTAATACATTTTTCTATAAATAAATACACTACTGCGTTATTCCTCACGTCTTATTGTTATAAACGCTAACACACACTTCTCTGCAATCTGTGCTTTATTACACAAACGTTTGTTTCACCAAACGAAAGCTCTTAACTATAGGAGAACGCGCATAGAACTTGTTAATTAATTGTCACTATTAGTCCTTTAATTTCTTTACAGGTTTCTCTTATATTGTAAAGCCGGACCGGAGAATTCCTCCGGCGATTTGTTTGCAAAAGTATATACGCGCTATTCTCAAAGGCAGGAAATGAACAGACGCATTCTCCCCGAAGCTTTGATGGCTTTTGATAGCATACACATCCCATCTATATGAACGGAATAAAGTTTTTCCATCTGCGGCGTCCTCTTCGCATTTCGAAACATCGAGAAAGGATAAGCACACCGAAAAGTTTACACACCGATATCCGCGCGCGCGAAAAAAGTCCGTGTGATATACGACTACGTCGTGTCTCACAGCAGAATGATCTCGCGCAGAATTTAAAATAACAAACATTTTTTGCAATTTTATTCGACTCGTGTAACAAGTAACACTCGAGCGTGATGTAAAATTTTGCGAGATCAAAATCGAACGAATAAATTAATATGTAAAATTTTGACAAAAATTACAAAAATGTTTGTTTTCCCTTTCGAGATGTTATCTGATACGACGGACGGTTCTGATTCGTGAAAAAGATCGTCGTCGGGACAAGAATATCGTCTTTCGATAATATTTTCCGCATGGCTATTCGCGTATTAGTGACTTTTTCTTCCTCTCTCTCTAATCCATCTTCTTTCCTTCTATATCCGTTACAATTTAGTCAGCCATGAAACTCAATAGAACGTTATCGGGAAATCGAAAGAATTGCCATGTTGTGTGTGATTATTATATAGATTGCGAAATAGTAAAAAACAAAAAAAAAAAAGAAAAAAAAGAATAAAGAGAACAGCTCTTTTCTATCCACATGCATGTTACATGTAAATCCACCGCCGCGGATTTTTTTCAGTGGTACTTTTCATAATTATTTAATTTTATGTGAGTAACGTTATGTAATTACACAGATCGACGGCTGCGAAACTGCACATTTGGGAGTTTTGAATATTTAACGATCACTTTATGTCACACGGAAAAAGCAACCGTCTCGGGATGTTCTGCTCTTTTCATTCAGTCGGATTTAATTATTCACTTGCCGCGACGTGTTAAAGGTACCATGTAACGACTCTTACAACCGTAAAAACTCATTTAACTTCGCAGAGGAAGCATGTTACAAATAACTTTTTCACTTTTTTTTCTTACAAGTGAGTGTTTAAGACAGAAGTGTTTGTAGTGTGTAATTGCTTTTCTGTTTAACTTAATAAGAATTGAGAATTTTCCGAATAGTTAAAATCGAATTTCTCTATCGCTTCAACATCATCTTTTGTTACAAAATTCGATTAATCTTGTGTAAGATAAAAAAAAAAAAAAAAAATGAATTTGAAATGTATCAAATTTCAGTAGAAATATGAGTTTCTCTCGAATGTGAACAAAATCAAAATAGATAATTGCTAAAATAAAAAACATTTTTCTATTATTAATAATTGTTTAATAATTTTTAATTAAAACGATTCTTATTCACAGAATGACAAATCACGCGTGTTTTTCAATTTATTTTATATCGCGCATACAAACGATCAAACAAAAATATTCAACTTTATCTCGAGAGAAAAAATTCGACAAGATTCTCTTGTTTACAAGACAAGAGAGTGTACAAGTGTACTACGTCGACGATTTACAAATATCACACTTTATCGTCGGAAATCATCAACAATACACGGCGTTACACGACGATGTAACAGACGAGAAGTTACGAGCTGCAAAAATTACTAAAGTACGCTTACGCGAATCGAAGCTGAAAACGACGTCGATAAATTTGAATTTCTAATAAGACTTGAAAAATTGGATTTGAAAATTTTGTCATCGCGTTTCTTTGCGGCGATATTTGGCCGCGATCGTCGTTTAGTGGTTAGAACCGTTTTCTCGCCGATCGGAGGATCACGAGAACACATCTTGCGAGAGATCTTCCGACCAACGCAAAAACAGAATTCTCTACGCGGAATTTATTCGGTACATAATTCTGTAATCGATCTACGTGCCTCTGCCGTACTTCCATGCGTTATTACGATGACCATCGAAAAGCCTGATTTTTTACCCTTGTTCACGATGAGGATTATGCGAGTGTTTTGATATCCCAAGTACAATATAAAAAATATTTGTGATAATATAGTTTTATATATATATGTATATGTAAAAATAGCCAAAGTGCTAGATGTTCGATAGAAGTAGCACATAAGATTTTGTTTTCTCGCTTCTCTCGCCGGCGAATTAACATGAGAAAAGACGTCGGCGAAAAACGTAATTTACACAGATATATTAGCGTTTGCCAACGATATATATTGTATACACTCTTGCATTCTCATCCCGGGTGCTCGGATGACGCGTCTTTCCGGGCGCCGTAAAAGCAAGTTATGCGATCCCGTAAAGCCTGGAGGCCTTGGTAACGTGGCCCCCGACGTGCGAGATTTAGCAAGCTTCTCGCTAACTAAGCCCGCGGATAGCTCGCTTCTCCGAAAACAGACGTTCGGCTTTATAAACAATTCCGAAAGCTTATGATCGATAACAGTAGCGGAAGCAATGTTGCGGCCGCTGGAGAAACTTTGAAAAATAAATGAAAACTCCGGTGTTTTAAATCTACCCGTGTCTGCCGATGTATGCGTTTTGTGCTCCCTTTTGTACTGCGAAATATATGCCGCATATTTGTTTGGCGATATTAGCTGCGGCCGCGCGCGAGTGAAAAGCATTGCGCGTTGACCGACGTGTTTTTTCATAACTTTGAAGACAACAATAATAAATATTGATAAAATATGCAAATAAACAGCTAACAAAAAAAATATGCAAGCGTAATATATTATAAAATATTTCAATTAAAATGTTAATTTTATTATAAGCACTCGATTATGAAATAAAAGAAAATAATTTACATCTTTAATTGTGTGTTATATATAAATTTTGTAACTTTGTTTTTTTTTTTAATAAAAAAATGATATATTTCTTATTTTTTCGAAAAAGAGGACTACAAGAGAGAAAGCTTTCGATTTTCGATTTAACAGAAAAGTTATTTAATTTTGTAGTACTAGTATATATAAAGCCAAACATTCTATTAAACCAGAGTGATCTTCTAGAAAACTACGGAAATGCATTTACCGGTATCGTGTTACATTGTCGTTCTAAAAGCAATCTTCCACGCTAATGTAGTGTTAAGGCGAAAGTTCATGCTCTTTCTTTTTGTCACGAGAAAGAATGCAAACGGCATCCGATTATGAGCTGAGCGGTACGCAGATTGTACACTTTGTCCCCTCCCTTTGTAGTCTTATTAATTAATCCACAGCTTTATTAGTATTAACTTAAAGCTCTTGTCGTTCTGCGGACAATCGAGAGAACGAATGAAAATGGCAGCGTAAGATTAACTGCACTTCTCGCTTGTCTTCTTATTAAACTGGAAATACTATCCGCTTGTCAATTTTATTAGATTCTGAAAGTATGAGAGTGACGAAAAATGTGCAATTTCTCTTCGTAACTAGCTTTCTATGTGCGACACAATAAAAATGTGTTACAATTTTATTGGGTCATATGTTTTTTTTATGTCGCCAAAAAACTGATTTTCATTGATTGTCAAATCTTGGATGTTAAAAAACTTTTTCTTACAGTTTATTTTATTACAAATAATTTTTGTTCGTTAACATAATAATTTGCACAATCGATTTTTCTTGTAAGATTATTTCACGAAAAAATTTCTGCAGTAAAAATATCAGTGTTTTAAGTGTAGAATAAAAAAACTTAAACGTTGAGAAGAAATTGAGCATATTTTTGCAAATAGATACCAGCAGATGTTTCAAAGAACCTTTTTATCTGTGTCACAGTTGATTGAACGACATTCGATATTCGCGAAAAAAAGATAACTAAATCACGTTTCCGCACTTTTTTTTTTTTTTTATTAAGAATTTAATCGGAATGACATTTATGAAAAATTACAAACAAATGCAAGTTTTGCGATTATTATTTTCAACACATTGCGATTATTATTTTCAATCCTTCTCTTCAATTTTTTCATTATTTCTTTTCATTATTTCGTTGCATTATTTCTTAACATGAAATATCGCGGGCTTTTTGATGCTCTGCAAATAAAAAATGTATTCTCACGCGCGAACATTACAATTTGCTTGGAATCTCAACTAGATACGTGAATTTTGCGTAAAATGAGAGAGACACCTAGTTTTAAGCGTATTTTAATTGAAACGAGTCCCATGGTTAGTTAGTTATTTATAATTTGATGAGGAAATAATATATTTTATGTGCACCAAACAAAACTTTCTGTAGCAATAATGTAGTAATGGAAAATTGAAGTTAAAATAAATCTCAAGTTTTCACTGAAACTACAATCATCAGAACAATAGAATGATTAAAATTATTTAAACTGTAATTTCAAAATAAAAAAAGAGAACAAAAGAAAGCGTTAATTAAAAGTATCTTTTAATAAAGATATCTTTTAATAAACGTGTTTTCTAATTTAAATCACGGAAATGTTGTGTGTTACGCCAATGTAATATCACAAAATTGTGTGTTGAGTAGATATTTTATGAGATAATTTCTATTGAATAAATTTTCTCGAACTTCTGAAAATGTTTGGGTATTATTCCCGTAAATTGAACGTACACTTTCTGTGTCCTTCGCACAAGTCGCAAGCAATCGCGTATATATTCTACTTGTTAGTAAAGGGTAAAAGGTTTCAGACATTTTATTCGTTTCCGCGGTCGACCTTAGGTTAGAGAATGATAATACTGATTATATATCTAACAAGAGATCTGGTTGCGACAGTGTGGTGAGACCTTCTATTCTATTATCGATCCGATCAAGTATCGAATGCACTTGTCTCACGTTTAAATCAAATTCAAAAATAAAACTATCACATACTTTATGGAAAACATAACGCAATATCGTGAGAAACTGAGAAATATAATATATCAGTTTTAATTAAACAAGCAATATTTTTACATGCAATTAGAGAAGCGTTTCACTTGCGCATCAGAAAACAAAAATTTGCTTTTAATTAATCTAAACTTTAATTAAACGTGAACTTTAGATTAAATTTAATTTGCACGCGTTTTCGCTTACCTGTGCTATTTGATCGAATCGACCGAAGAGTTCGTTGAGCGTCTTTACGAGATCAGAAGCGGAAAGTTGTTCCGATAATGGCGTGAAGTTGACAATATCCGCATAAAGAATGCTACGTAATCGATAAAGAAACAGAATTTTCTATAATTTTTCTACAAAGACATTTTTGCCTTTGAACGAAACAGCGGCGCTCGGAATGAATGCTGCACGTGACGTATTCATATGCAGAGTCTATAGATCGAATCATAAATAAAAGAGAGAAGCGATCGAAAGCGTTACGCGATACGTGCAGCGTGCATTATAATTCTCGACGCAATCGACATTCTTCGCCATTTTTTGCGACCTACATAATCAAGTACGCGTTTTTTAGAAACTTTATTAAATAATTTTTGCTATTGGCCTTGAGAACGTCTTCGTTCTTATTTTTAACGTCACTGGTTTCGGCAACAAATCGATTCACTCGACTTTACACGAAGAAAAGGAAACGTCCAATAAATGTATCGAGATATACACACAATCGCAATTTGAATATTAATCTGATGCGAGAATTTATCTTATAATTTATTTTGCACGTCTTATGTTTCTTTTTTTCTTATTAACTAAATGTTAATTATGTTACTGTAATAATTAAAGTAAGAGATATGTAAAAATAGAATTATTCATTAAGTTAAAGCTATTAGAAATTTTAAACGACGCACCTAACGTTATTATGTCGCTGTACATACATCTCCTGGAACGTGGTTTGCTTATGCTTATTAGCTTCCTGACAAGCATCCGCCATTTTCAGCATAATACTCCTTTTTACCTGCAACAAAATAGTTTAATTGCATTACCAATTTTTGTGCACAACAAACGGAATATACGTCGATAAAAATACATGTATAAAAATATTTTTTTATTTACACTTTTTACGAGTACGTTGCTCGAAACGCTGCGGTAATTAGATTCATCAACAATTTGTAATTTTTAATTACTCCCACGATATATGATTTCGGTACTGAAATTTGTGCATTAATGGTGTATCAATAAAGCGGACGTGCATGTACGCCACAGTTTTCGAATTAGTGAATTAACACGCAAATCATTCGTATAAAGTTGTAAATTATTCATGTTATTGGCAAATACGGTTACATCTCGCACGGTGTTTGGATTGGTCGAAAATAATCGGATTGCAATATAGAATCATGAATAAATCTGTTCTGCTTCAACTAATAGAATACTAGAAATACAGAAGTTCTTAACGTAACTATATGCAATAAATTTATAACAATCTATTATTTAAAAATAAAAATGTGCTTAACAGATTAGTTTAATTGAGTTTAATTTTTTATAAATTACCACAAGCTTTTTATTTGCAAAATATATTTGTAGATTTGTGTTTTTCATTTCGCATTCGGGCTTTAAAATTGTTTATAGCAGTTCTACGTACACACAATAAAAGTTTTATACAACTTATGTATGTATAAAATCCCGTGAACAAAATATATTTCGATCAAATGTAAACGTCGCTACAACGAAAAGCGACATCAAATGTATTTTCATAAAGGAAAAACCATTTATGTATATGTACATTTGCTGAACTCTATAAACAAAAACTTTTCTATGAGCACGTTCTCGATGTATGTCACGACGATTTATGTATGCAACTTTATAAAGCTCTCCCGCAACAAACAAGCTTTCTCAAAAGTATAATTAATCGCGTGGACTTTTCAACTGATTACACATCTGCATGTCAAATAACTTACACAAGATTAATTCTTAATTATCCTTGTCTAGAGAACTTTTTGTAGAAGATACGCGAATATTTCTCAATGTTTAATTTCATTCAGAAGTGCACAGTTCGCAAAATGCAATGAAGATAATTGCTTGAAAACTTGAATTTTATTTTATTTACAGTTTACCGCAGAGATTTATTTGTTTCTGCAAAATGTAAAGCTATTCGCATATAAATAATAAATTTTTCTATTAAATATCATGTTTCGTGAATTTTATTTTTCTCGTTTCAATTATTTTGTTACATTCAGTATTTCTCAGTCTCAATTTTTGTTTTATTTATGATTTTAAAACACATAAATAAAAACAATCATCAAAACAATATAGGCCGAAATTTAATTAAATGTTAATCAATTGACGGTCGCGCATAATGACAAAAAGCTCTCTCTCATTATGTGTGTCTGCTCGCACCGAAAATTTCATCGCGGCTGTTTTCGTGATATAGATCGTAATCCGAGTTTTAATTTAATCACGAATCGTGAAGCATAATTTCGCATTTTTCACAGCTTACCTCCGCTGCGATGTAGGCAGGAATCACGCTCAGCAATAATTGCTCTTGCTGCTCCCTCTCGCATTCGAGCTTGATTCGCGACTCGATCACCGTCTTCGTGCCGGAAAATGTTTTGCGATGTGCCGTCGCCGTCAGGATTCTATAATACGTGCCTGCGAGAATAGCAGCCAGAAGAAACACGGCCTCTACAATAATCTGTTAAAAGGAATGAAAAAACAAATTGAAGAATAAAAGATCATTAAAAGATTTAAAAACGCAAAATGACGAATTGATGTTTTAATTATGCAATCTCTCTAATTTTGTTAATGAAAAGTTTTAGTTTATAAAAGAGTATAGAAATAATTTCTACTTCATATTACAGAAATAAACACATCGATCGAAAAATATGTATATAATGTGTGAATTTTTATCTGTACCTGAATCACGACGTAATAATTCGACAAATCTTCGGAGATGAGTTTTCTCGAAACGTGCGCGAGCGTCAGGATGAAACCGATGATGAGCGGAATTTGCCATCTCATCTTAGGCAAAATGGCGATTATTGATAGGATGCAAGCGAACAAGGGTAGAACGCCTTTTAATATTAGAATTCCTAGACCGAGAGTAACGGAGGATGTTAGACCTATGAAAATCCTCGATCGTTTGGATGTCATGGTCGTGGGCAATTGGATGATCACCAAAAGTGTCAAAGAGATGATGAACATGGTCGTCAATACCGACACAAGTACGAGATCGATTAAGTTGAACAGCTGAAAAATCAATTAAACAAATATTGCACAGAAAGAATTCATTATTCCTATATATGAATTTTTTTCAACAGTTAATATTTACTTGACACAATTCAAGCGAATTTCACGTCTACAGTTTTTTGCCAGCTCGGATTATAATTCGGATTAATTTAATATAAAGAGAATTTTGCAGACAGAATTTTCCAGATCGTTCGAAATGTGATATATGTTTTAAATATATACATACGTATCAAATGAAAAACGTACGAAAGAGAAAAATCGAGTAAGTTAAACGATTTACGTTAAACTCGCGATGTTCGTCATTCGCCAAACTTTTTTCGTGAAGATCCTTCAAAGGATCTACTTTTTCAAAGTTTACAAATTTCGTGTTAAAAGTTTTTTTTTTTTTGAAGGTTCTCCGAAATAAAATTACCCCGTCAATTGATTGATCCAGTTTTTATATTACTTTATAATATGTCGTTAAAAACTTTATAATATGTCGTGAGAGAAAAACTTTTCCTGATTCGAGATAAATCACGTTATCAATTTTCTCACACACACTTCGCGGAAATCGTTGACCGAAAGGATCAACATTGTCTATTCTCGGATCTGATTCTGGTGCGCGATGGCGTTTTATTACGTGTTTTCTCGTTAATACTATGGGTTTGAACAAGCTAATTTGCATCCGTTTGGCTAATCGTATCCGCGATATCAATATTAATTCTTGGTTTCGCTAACGGAATAGCCTGCGGTTAAGTTTCAGAATACGGCTTGTTAACCGGTTTGCGAAGAATATCATATACGTACCGCCAGGATGAGGCATCTTGAACCGATATATCGATCCGTTACAAAGGATGGAGTTTTAATTGAAAATTAATTACAACGTCGATCGTCATCTTGTAACGTAATCTTAGTCACGAAGATGTAATGATGTACCAAGTTTTGCACGAAGTTTGACTAATAAGCATTGAATTTTCGCGATAGTAATTAATTAACTAAAAGGTACTTGTCAAACTCGTAGACGCGTATACTGTGTAGATGCGTATTTAATTCGATCATCGATCGATAGATTGAAATAGAAGCACGACGATTTTCGACGTGAAAATCTAATTTCGTACATTCCAAAAATTTTCAACAAACAAAAATAATTGACGTTAATATAACGCAAATTTATTACGTTAAGAATTTTTCGGAAAACTTAAAATTAAATATTATTTAATTAAAATCTTAATGTGTAACATCTTGGATTTACGGCGCGAAGGATAATTAATGATACTTACATAATAGTAGGTGATGCACAAAGCACCGAGAGCGATCAGCGAAGCGAAAGCGGCAACGCAGAACGTTCCCGTGTAGAGAGACGCAGTCAGCTTTCCCTCGTACTTAAAAAAAAAAAAAAAAAAAAAAAAACAATTTGCTGCGCATTAATTATTCTGCACTCGTACATTTTGTACACGTGAGAAAAAATAACGAAAAAATTCGCGGAATTTCAAACATCGTTTTATATTTTCGATAGTTATATCGCAGAAAAAATCTGGACTGTTGGAAATTCGTGACAGAAGGATGAATGAAGATCGAGTGACGAGCGTATGAAAAAATTGAAGGGACATACTGTCATTTTCTGTTATTAAAATAAATGAGTCCGAGTGTAAAAGTGAGTCTGTTCTAGTGAAAAATTTTTGAGTGACAATTTTCGCGAACACGCGTACTTAAAGCAACAAAAATAACTTTCTACATCTTCTCTGTGAACTTTTCATTATATCTCTTAATAACATATCTTTAAATATGCAGTGATGCTAAATCGTGATAGCATGATGTGTTGCGAGAAAGAGAGAGAAAGAAAAAAGAGAGAAAGAAAAGAGAATTGGTGTGAAATGCGGAGTTAATTAACATATTGCGTGTAGCATTGATAATCTCAGCTATACATATACACCACTTTGGGGCAATAAAGTCCATTACTGTTACGTAATCCGAGGTACTTACTGTCTTAATACATCTTACTACTGTGTTTGGAAAGCGCTTTCATATCATAATGCCTAAGGTTGCAACAAACGCTGTGTAATATATGCATCACGCCGCATTGTGGAAACTTTGTGTTATGTAGCAAGCGCCAAGTAATTA
>QVOB01028638.1:0-59715 GCA_014839585.1 Pseudomyrmex concolor | reverse complement strand
TATTAATGCAAGTTAAAAAAATTTCAAAACACTTACGGCTCGGGAGTATGATACGGACTGTTGACGTGGCGAATGTACTGAGTGCTCTGGAAGACCCGGAACGCGAGGCTGGACAGGAAGTCACGCGCCGTCAGGAGACCGGCAGCCGGTCGCAGAGTGAAGCCTGTGCACTTCTTCAGAAAATCGCTCACCTCCTGCAACTGCGGTATGCGATGTGACTCGAAGATCTTCTCTTCCTGCAGCCTCTTGAATACTCTCTGGTACTCAACGCATGCGTGCTTAGGCACCAAATCCAGTACGGTGTTGAAGACGCGCGACCAAGTCTCGTTCTCCATCTCGGTGTACGGAATGCTGGGTATCGGATCGCCATATTTGTACGCAAAGGCGATCTCGGCGATGACCTTGCGACGAGCGCGGTACTCCTTGTCCGCGAAACCCGGATGGTTCATGTCGAGGTCCGGTTCGTACTTGGTCATCAGATGGTTACAGTTGTCGAGATCGGAGGCGTGACGCGGGAACCATGGATCCTTGATGCTGACGGAATTGTCGGTGAGCAAAGTCACGCCGTCCAGGGCCGAGCTCTGCCGCAAATTTCTAATCAGCTGCAGCAAACTCTGCCTGCTCATATCGACCTTGACCAGAATCTCGAACTGCACGCCATCTTTCTTCGACGGTCGCGATTCCACATGAGTGATCGCGCCTTTAAAGTTCTCGATAGTCTTCAGAATCCTGCCCAGAGAGCCCATGCCCTCTCGCAATCTCAACACCAGAGCTGCCTTCTGCACGCTGTGCTCGCTGTCGAGAGACTCGGCGATGGTTTTTGCAAGAACGACTTCTTCCTCGGTTAACCCGGCATCTGCAAGAGATCGTAACATTTCCCTAGTTTCGAACTTTTAAATTTCGAAATTACTCATTCATATTAATTTTCTTGAAGTTTCCTACATGATGTCGATTTACGTAACGTGCGGCATTTGAGAAAATACGAGTAGCTTGACAATACATGGAATAAGAAAAGCGCTCGTCGCGGGAATTCGACCGTGAAACCTTCTCGAGCGAGTGACTGTCGCGATTTTTCGCAAGAGCACCCTAAGTGATTTCCACGGACGGTAATAATCGGGCAATTCAAAGTCCATTTCCGTGTCGCTCGTCTTAGCGTTGGAAACCGTCGCGCGCGGAAGCGGGAAAAGTCGCAAAGTGGCCCCGTCATTGTCGCGAACGAGATGGAAAAGATGGCGAAAAGGAATAACCGTGTTATACATTTATCGTGGCTACGCGGAGTCGCTCCGGGATCTCGAGAAAGGCTCCACTCTGGTAATATAATTCTAAATGCACAAAGCGGCTTTGCGGGGGCGCGAGTGGAAAAGAAACGAAAAAAGCTCGCAGACATAATTCACCCCCCGAGTGTCGGCCTCGAGTACTTTCCCTCCCTTTCCTAGTTGACCGTACGACAATGGCACCAGTTTCAATTACTGTCCTTCATTTACTGTCGCTTATATCTTTCACCACGCATTCACCTACCTTCGCACGCGTTCACTTACTTTTGGTTCTACTTAAAACAGTATGGCATTTTCAATTGATTCGAAAAAATGATTCGGTGAAAACAAAAGAACATACTTACCGTCTTCATCATCGTCGTCTGGCTTCCCATCGCTGTCCGACGAAGCCTCCGCTTTTGCTTCTGAAAGTTACAAATGATTTGTGCTCATGCAACAATCGTAGGAGAAAAAAAACTCGCGCAATCTTCGATAACTTAACCGTAGATACATTCGAAAGACATCACGTCCATTTTTAAATATGTCGATAAATATTAAAAGAGATTCTTTTGCATAAATATGTCATGACGGGATTATCATACATCAATGATGCTAATCTACGCTGTCCTGTGGAAATGCATCTCACGCTTCAGTTATCCAATGATCGTTATTAATTGCGCAACGTACATAACGCTATATAGTGTACAAACCTTCCTTCTTCGCTGCGCAAACTAACGACTCCACCTGCTCGTCGTCACTTGATGAAACATCAACGTAATGCTCTCCCTGTCCTTGTTCCTGAGTGCAAGTGATTGTCTGATCGGCGCTTGTGTCTACTCAGTAACAAAGAAACATGTCATGCAACATCGACATCGCACATACAACTACTGCTAACAATGCGCACTATTTCTGTATATTACGCCGATAAAATTTTGTTTCTCTCGTGAGAAACACTGCATTAAATTATTTTAAATACCGTCTCTCTTTCATAAAAAAAAAATGCATAAAATTATTTTCTAGCTGTATGTTTTGCTACACATCAAACAAACATATACTGATAGAAATTATACATGTGACAAAAATATACTCATCATGCCAAAAACTCACCATTCGCTCGCTGTCGAGCTTCCTCGAGCACGCTTTGCTTCGTCTGCTTGACGACCAGCGTCTCGAAACGGGCATCGTCCACGAGAGAACGTCTTCGTGCTGGATATCCATTCTAAAATTATAAACATATGCATGTAAATCTCGGTACTGATATATTGCTTCTGTACTAATTAAATTAAAAAACCTCTTATTTTTTGCACGCAGTCTTTATCATATTTTTTATTTTGTTCACAAGCAATTTCGTAGATTTGACTTGAAACTTTAAAGGGCGGATATCCTTGCGCGTAAATTAGCCAGATTTCGATTTCCGCGGTCTCCGTGCATCCACTTTTGATATGAAGCGGAACGAAAATCTTAGCTCGACAGCGCGACTGATTGTGAGTGTCGTTTAAATTGATCAACGAACAAAAGGCACGGAAATGAATTTTCGCGACATCCGTCAGGCTGTCGTTGAAGGATCGGAAATGAATTAATTCCGGCGAGGAATAGTGAGACACAAAGGAGCTCGTGACTGACGTTCAGTCTTTAGAGGAAAACAATATATAAAAGTTCGTTTCTTTGCGTAACTCACTTCGCGACATAATTGACATCTTTAGAAATATTGATACTTTTTTTCACAATACACAAATTCAATTTTTTATTTCGTAAAATCGCAGAAAATATTCTTTTATTAGCGAAGAAATCATCGACGGCATAAAACATGTCTGGAAAACGCAAAGCTTATTTTCTTCTTGACAAAAGCGAACGTCATCGATCATTCAAATTCTTGTCTGTTGCGTATTCGGCGCGATACACCGTGGGGACCTAGTTGCATTCGCTCTAGCAAAACAGTCAGTTGGCACAGTTTAGAGAAAACGTTTAGCAATCCCTTAACGCGTGTGTCGTGAAGTGGGCCAAGTACTTCGCCAACGGAATGGATGAACGATGACTATACGCGTCGGTGAGTGTTGCGACACGAGGTGATAATGCATCGTGAGAGCGTTTAAACGCGTGACAAATCTCGTTTCGATGAATCGATAAGGACATACACTCGAGAATCAATTAATTTATCCGTCGTAAAGCTGTTAGACAAAGCCGTGAATTGCAATAGGTTTTTGTTTGACGCGTAAGTGACAAATATATGTAATTACGCGTGAAATACGAGACAGCCGTTCCAAACCCGACGCGACCATAACTCGACGAATAAATGACGCGAGTGTCCAATCGTGCAAATGGCAAGTACATAGGAATGTTGTTTCCGACCTTGTGGAATCGCGCGAGCATACACGGTCGAAGATGCAGAAGAAACGACCTCGAGAGTCATTGCAGTTCAAGCGATTATCCGACGGAGAAACTGCAATTAAAATTGCAACAGGATCTCTGATACAATGACTGCGATTGCACCGAATTGAACGCGGACGTATCCGATCGGATAGATATTTTTGTTTTACTGTAAATCTCAATTTGTGTTGCTCGTACATTACGTAAAAAAACGCTTCTAATGCATTTCTAACGTAGCAAATGTCATATGCAATTACGGTGCTACTTGTACTACAGCGTTAACGTTTCCGAGAATAATGTATTCCAAGGTTGATCGTTCAACTGGCGTTAAAATCACACTCGCGTAACTCAACCCTCTAACGCCAAATGCTCGGCAACACTCACGAATCTCCTTCCTTCCCGCAATATTTTAAAAGTGTATTTAAAAAATGAATATGTAAAAAAAAAGGAATGTAATGAGAAGAGAAGCAATGCAAATCGGTCCCGAGCATCATGTAAAAACAGAACAGTAGACCCAGCGATGGAATCTGGAACGAGCGAGTAATTTTCTGCCTTCGAAGTGCAAAAAACTCATAAAACGAGCTGCACAACTGCGACGCGCATCCTACAATAAACATAAACATAAGCATTTTTTTTACCCTAAAAAAGACGGGAATCGTGACACTTTTGACTCGAGTAATCAAGAGGTTCAAAGTTGAATATATTGAAAATTTGATTAGCATAACAGGACTCTCGTGCGTAGATCCTGCCGAAGGAATTTTGCGAATGTAACGGGAGTGCGCGTATCGCCTCCGAAGGCGAATAACGAGCATGTGTTCAGAGTCTTTCTCTTCGTAAGTATCTCTTTCTTTCTCTCTTCCTCTTAGCCTGCGTGCAATCACTTTTTTTGTGTTTGTTTAACACGTGTGCGCTCTCTTTCTGTCATATTTATAACATATTCGTAATTATCGTGTAGGAGCCGAGGTTAGAGAGATTGATTTTGCAACGATGATAATATAATTACTCTCCACGTCGATCCGATCGGTAGTGACAGTAATTTCGATACCAAAAAAGTATATCAAATTTGTCGATCATTCTAAGACTCGATTTAGATCGGCGCAACACTATTAAACGATTCATATCATTGTCGCCACGTCAATACACGTCAACACATGTTGTTAACAATGATGCAATTTGCCTTTCGTGAGCTAAGAAATTGCGTATAAAAATTAATTTGAGAATAAGAATAAAAAAATAGAATACGAAATACCATCCGCGTTTCCAGTGCATAAGAAATTTACTCAAGGTCCGGTTCACTTTTCACTGCGCCTTGCACGATATAACTATCGATCGCGCCGATTCTTAATCCGATTCAATATCTAGATCCGGCGCGGGTACATATTTTTGCAAGTTCCGTTCGAATGAGTCAGACTCGTCACGATCATCAAAATTAAAAGATCTCACTCACATGCGCGTTTTAATTCAAAGCAAAGAGGTGCGATTAATCGTGTTATAAAATCAAATAAGGACTTTATTCATATATTTGCCTTAATCATCAGTAATCATTAGTAATTTTGCATAAAGATTATTGCAAGCTTAAGAACGCTTCAACAACGCGACAACGAGAAAAAACACTTCTTTACGAGGTTCAGGAAAGTAAATTTACAGACACGTCAAGAGAACCATCGGTTTCTCCAAACCGCGTCTTTCCGCAGTCGAAAATTGCCGTCTCGTGACTAGTCAACTTCCTCGTTCAGAATCTCGTCAAGAGAACTCACGACAGATTGTGCTTTTTCGCATGCTCGCCGCGAGTGCTCGCCATAGTTCTCGCGATCTTCAGATTTATGTAAATGTATGCGTAACTGACCATTGAACGGAATTCATCAGGATATCAATGATCCTGTGCTAATACTTGGTGTTCTTGTTTTACTATGACTTTTTTTCACGTTTGTTTTTATTTCACGTGTTAATAGATCAGAGTTGTCTTTAACTATAGATACTCGATCAAATAATTATATCAAGATTTATATTAATTTGCATTTATCAATAATTCTATAAGATAAAAAAGCAACTTTTTATCAAGAAATTTAAAGAAAATTATGTTTTGAACAGTAGAATAGTAAAAATTCAGATAATGCGACAAAGTTTTGGGATTCATCATTTGCATCAAACAAGATCTTTTTGTATGTGCGAAATGATGTAATCTTGTTAATTAGTTATTTGTTAATATTGCGACAAGATCATTAACATTGCGCAAACAGAATGAATGGGTGCGTATATGTACTTTCTCCGGACACGAGGGCTCTTCTCCTCTGGATTTCGCCGGATGTGAAAATTTCACTTGCGTTGGTTCTCGCCTGTTATTAAACTTGAGAAAGAAGCGGGATCAACACACATGTGTCTTTAAATAATTTTCTGACGCAATTTTTTTACCCGTTTCTAAATGTACCTTGTTAGTACATTTCAAAAATGAAATAAATCCTCTCTTTTTTCCGAAAATCTAACTGCAAAAGCAAACATTTCTCTGTGTGTGTCAGAAATCGTATAATGTGGTAATTAAAACATTTATCGATAATGAATGCAAGTCGCGCATAATTTTATGAACGATAATACACATCTAGAATGCATATATAATGAGATTGAGTTGTGCAATTACGTAACATGTTTATCGAAATATGAAGATTCTCACAGCAAACGATTGGAATTTCCGAACGAAGATACTTGTATAGATCAATGACTGAGGCAATCGATTCGCGCGTTTATTCGATCTTTTCGATTGAACCTGTTGCTTGCAACGTGTGTACGTAACAATGCAGAAAATTGTTTTGAAAATCATTTTGTGTGTGTTTATTTAATAAACTTTAAGACTGTTTATTTTATATAAAATAAAAATTATGAAATTAATAAAATTTATAAATTAACATATAAAAATTAATTATAAACAGAGATATTATATTTCTTTCAAACTTCTACCGATCTTTACATTATATTTTCGTTCAAAGACGTTATTGCTAGTTTTCTAAGGACTTACTTCAATACTGTAAGATTTCTTGATAGCGAACATCTCGCGGTTCTTCTGAGCGGCTGCGACTGCCATCATATCCCGCTTATCACTCTTCTTTCCTGACAAAATTTTCTGACGATTACTTTTGACGATTTCTCGACTCGTTCTTGGCCTGACAGAGCTCACTTTGTTGACGTTGGTGTGTGAGCTATTCTTCACTGCCTCTTTTGCACGAATAGTTTTTCGTTGATATAATAATTCACGCCGCGTCTTTTTCTCGCCGCGAGTTTTAAATATCCCGGGTGAGTATATGTCCGTCTGCGTCCTTTTCAGCCTCGATCCGTCCCCGATACGTTGCTACGGTTCGACTACAACAAACGACCAAGACGGTGGCGGCGACAACGAGGTTCTACTACTCGGATCCGCTTTGGACGAAGCGTACGAACGAATGCGCTACGGGGCGCATTGCTCCGGCATATAAACCGTTGCCTCCCTTCACCGCCTGCTAATGTCGGAGTGTTAGGGGTGCCCCCCCACTGTGTCGTCGATTCGGATGGTCCTCTTGGAAGCGGCGATCATCGTCGCCGCAGGCGCTGTTGTCATTGACGAGGACTGCGATTGATCGCGAAGAGGATCGTAGTCTCGTCATTGACAGTCTTGTAAATTCATTCCGGAATCTCGTGGTACACTGTGAGACATTTTCCCCATTAAACAAAATAATGGAACGAAAATTGTCTCCCATTGTCCAGGCAACGACGCGTTCCACAGAAAAAGATCAAACAAGAATAGACTTCGATTAAATTAAAATATTGGTATTTTTTTTTTACAAGTAGATATCCATTATTTTAATAAAAATGCTTAATTGATATATAATTAATTTGGTACAAAAGCAAAAAAAGAAAACACACATTGAATATGATAATGATTGCTGCAATAATTATAAGATTATTGATAAGAGATTATTAATCAAATGCTTAAAGCGAGTCTTGCTTTACGTAAGAATTTCTATCTATGAATATAAATCGAATAAAATCGATGAATATAATATCGAATAAAACAGATACAAAAACCACGTGGTTTTAGAATGTGGATGTCATTTCGGAGCAAGTGTGGTCTATCGATATCGTTTTCTAGATTTGACCGTATTTATAGTTCGTATCTTAAAATACAAAGTTTGATTCGGCAAACTGACGTTTCGTTCATTGAAGAACAGAACACAATTAAACAAAATACGTACTCAATTAAATTATTTTAATTCATAAATAACTCAGTTGAGTTTTCTTCCTTTATCCTTTGCACACAAAATTGCTTTACGTAAATGAACCGAGCAGTCAATTTTACCTTGTTTCAGAAAAAAAATCTAAATACGTAATTCGCCATCTGTGACATGATTTTTCCTCAAGTTTCGCGTAAATCCTATACTACAAATATTAAAGGTTAAATCAATATATTAAAGGTTAAATCACGATCGGCGTCAGAACTTGCTTCACGCAATCCCGCTTGATTCTTGGCGATCGATTGGCTATTTGCGATCGTCGTTTACGTGCGTCACACGTCGTGTGCGTACGTTTGCGTACGTACGCACGAGGTGAGAAAAAAAAACCGTCTGGAAAAGACATCCTGGGAGAAAATGTCATGTCGGTTTTGACGGCTTTCTAAAAAACGCACCTGCGAATGATCCGATCGCTATCGCGAGTCTCCCGACAAAGGCGCGCGCGCGCTTAATCGCGCGATCAAAACATAAGAATTATCATGATGAATATTTAACAGTGACTATAAAAGCATTAAAAACCTGCTTCTTACGACCCGTATAAAAGTTTGTGATTTACGAATGCATACGGAAGTAAAAAAATTATATTTAATTCCGCGCGGTGTGTATGCGCGTTGCGTAACGGAAGCTCGAGAGATCCAGATACTTCGGAAGTATACGTTTGTCCTTGATTGATGATCATTTCAGATTAGATTGGTATTTCTAGAAAAAACCTCATTAATAGGAAAAAAACACAACACGATCGATGAGAAGAAATTTTTATTTAAATTAATGCTCGACGCAATCTCGATTGTGTAAATCTGCGGTTTGATATACCTTGCACGCGCAACACAAAAGCGTACGTGATATTCTTCAAAATAAAAAACAGTTGAATTCGGTGAAATCAATGTGGAAGATTTTAATGATCAGGAACTTCCTTATATCATAGTCATTTGTCATCTCAATATTCGCTGCTTTTCCTTTAATTACTGTCATTTCCTTTAAATTTTGGGTTTTTTCTTAAAATTCGAGAAAATGATTAAAATTTGTTTAACGTCCGTGTGTGTTTATCGGTTCGAGAGGAAATTTTCCTCGATTATAGATATCTAGATTTTACGACCGACGTCACGAGTCGCGCACGGAGGCGTGAACGGGGAACTCCCCGAGTTGCCGAGCTGGATTCTGCGACCGATCTTGCGACCGGTTTCGAAGAACGTGGATTTCCAGTCTGGGAGTTTCCAAGCCGTAATCTCGTTCTGAACAAAAGAACCGTTAATTCATCGCATTGATGAATGATTTACAAAATAATGGGATCATTCGCGTGTGTTAATTTGTGCGAATGCATGTGTCACTTTTACTTTTTTATTGTCAAGTTAAGTTTTCACTGTTAAGTTTGTTGTCTCGAATCGAGAAGAAGTAAGTGTAAACTCAGTAATTATACACGGAAAGTTTTCAAGTGATGCATGATTAAATAAAAATACATGTACGTATAGGTAAATACATGAATATACATGAATATACTATCTTGGTAATTAATTCTTTTCCTACAAAAATAAAAATATAAAGTAGTTTTTTTTAATTTTATAATGTTTGGAATAATAAAGAGAAAATAATGCTACTATAACTCAAAACACATCGGTCTGGTTAATCCCAGATCTAATCGTTGTGAAATTACGACCTCAGATATTTTTACGTTTTAGTATTATTCCATTATCTTATCTAGCATTTAATGTGTATACAAAAGTGATTAGGAATTTATCTTCATTAACATTAAGCAACAATGCATATGTAATTTTGCCTAGTGACCCTCGGGGCCGAGGAGATTCCCCGGAAGTGAATCGTGCAGCTATTTGTACTTTCTTTCATTGTCAGAATATTATCTGAAGAACTGCAAATGTGATAATAGATAGGAAAAGAAAGTAATCAAGTAGACAATATTGCATATCATCGCGCGTCGATCTTGTGACATTATATTAAGAATACGTCCGAATAAACTATGTTACGTCGATATATTTTATTATATATACAAAACATATGCACAACAACATAATAATGCCGCTGTTGTAGCAAACCGTGAAATCTTACTTTCAAGTATCAAGGCCGCTCTGTATATCTGGAGATGTAGTGGCACTTGCTTCACGTCAAAACTACTTGTTGAGTTCTAGACTATATATGATCGGACATTTCATAAACTCCGAATTGATAAATTGAACAAATTAAATTTAGCTGACACATCCATAAATTTTAAAACATTTATATAATTATATAAATAAGTTATATATGTACAAAAATACAAATTAAATTGTTATGAAAATAAAATCACACATATTATGTCTCGTGTGATAAAGTTCAACAGAATGACAGCTAATAATTTATATCGTGTTAGAAACAGATAAATTAAAGAAGTGATATATTAGAAGCCGGATTTGTTGAATAGAATTGTCTGATTAGTAACGTTTCAGTTCATACGTTTGCAAGAAACGTGACACTTGTGGTGCATATATTATATTAGCGCATATCATTTATTTCACGTTCTCTAATCTCTTTCATATCATTTCTTGGATAAAATAAAAAGTAACTAAATGTACAACTTGGTTTATATATTTGTTTACTACAGTACGTGATAATATTTAAAAAGATATATTCTACAAAGCTTGGGAACTCCCTATCTAAAGAGACAAACAGATTTGTTTTTAATTAATCTCAGATTACTTGATTACATAATTATTTCTTATCTTTTTCTGCGAGTATAAAGTCTCTTCCTCATTTGTATAAACATTTGTTTCCGAGAACTTGCGGATCTTTTCCTAGTTAGCAAGGAAAGAACGCGAGTAAATTTTTTTCATCTTTATATTTCTTTCTTCATACGTACACTGAATTCAAGAATAAGTGATACGATCCAGACTGGTTAACAGACTGTTTATAAATTTTCCTGGTATTTCACATATGTATGTCAATTCAATCCGATATAGCTACTAATTATCTAAAAACTATTCAGTATTTCTTCAAGATCGAGTAGAATTATGTGCATTCTAACTGAAGTTTTTTCTTACTATCAGGAAACAAAATGTGACACGTTATATTTGTGGAATATTGTTTCTTCTAAGTCACTATTATGTAAATGTAGTAGAAAAAAAGAGATGATACATGTTAAAACTATATAAAAATGTTGAAATCGCGATAACACTGTAGATATGCTATATCGCTCAATATATTATAATCAGATAATATTTTCCTTAGTGCAAAATAGATCGACTAGAAACACATCTTAGCGATACACATCAGTATTTCATAAGCGGGGGCTCGAGAGCACTAATTCTCGCGATAATCAAGTGTCACTTGATCGCTATTTAAATTGTCGCGATATATCGTTTCGTTAAATATTAAAGTCGATATAAACGAGAATGCCCGCGTTAAACGCGCGTAAGATGGCAGATCTCTTAATTCTCATGCGAAAATACTCATTTAAAACCTCACATTATGTATATATTTTGTAACTTCTATGTATTTTATGTAGATTTTGCGCTTACAACAAATATTATAGCGCTACAAACGCTAAGACAGATATATTAATCTGTGCACTATTCACCGTAACGTCTTGTCGTGATTAAAGCAACACAGAAAACTGGAATTCTCATTGAATTAACGTTTTACATGCGACGAATTTACATATTGCATGCAGCCGTAGCAACACGACATCTAGATATGCAGAAAACCGATGCCGGGGAAAAAGCGACTAACTTACGCTATTAACGCAATAAGCACGCGGGTATCGCAATCGTTCGTAATCGTCGTTGTATAATATTTTGCTTCTACGAGATAGCCGAGATTATCACGACGATGGCAACAGACACATGACAATTATCATCCGCCGCGAGTGCCCGTCCGCGCGCTAGTCCGACGATTATATATTGACACTTGCGATTTGTCCTGAAAACCAAATGCCACTGTTAATCGATGGCGTGTGCGTAAAAAAAAAAAAGAATATGAAAAAACTGAAGAAACTGATTACACGCATATATAAAAGCGGCGATTGTTAATATTCATCGTTTGACGGGCGTGTACGGATACGGGCGTGTAAATCTTTGATTTTTACTCTTTTTTTCTGTCACATGGAAATTGCATAATCCTCATTCAAACGATACAATAAATAAAGACTTGTGCCCACGATTGACGATAGAACTTCACTCGGCTAATGGTTAATTAATCAATTCGATCTCGCTTCGGTTTGCAATTAAGTTATACAGTTAAGAAAATAGCATCTCTCGGTTTTAAAATCATTTCAGTTAAGATTATCTCGGAAATTCCGCGAACAGGTAAATAAACGCGACGATAATCGACGTGTTATTCAAATGCTAAATTAAATAATTGAAAGTTATCGCTAAAGCAATAAAGAAGCGTGTTTTTAGCAAACTGCTTATTTTTGCGATATTTGCGGCAACTAACACTAAATAAATAACTATATGCCACAATGTTGATGAGTGTTATTTACGTAAATTCGTAAAAAAAATACAAATTTTCCCGTCAATTTTTCAATTGAAAAAAACTTTTTCACGAGTAAGATCAAGCGGGTTCAATGTCTCTTTTTTTTCATCTCGGTTGCAGATTAATATAGCAGTGAGCAGATGCATTGATAAAAGCGATTAATTACTCACTCGCGGCGATTAGCGAACGCGCGAAACGGAAAGCAATCTGACCTCGGCCGAACCAAGGATTATCCGGCGACAAGCGCGAGCGCGTTTTGTGATCTCGTCTCGGCAAATCTAGATTCGATAAAGGTGTGTAATTGTTACGCTTTGCTGGTTAATATTGCTAATTGATCCGTTCCGGATCCCTAACATTTGCTACATAATGTAGCGTGATTTTTGTTCGTGAAAATGCTGATAGTAAGTGTACATGTGAACAAGTCGACGCGAGCAGCGTTCGAAATTTTCTCTTGTCATTTTTCATACAAAACTCTCAAGCATATGACGGTTTGTAATAATTTGCAATCACTTAAACTGGCAGCTATACATCACGCGCACGTTACACACATACTGTCGCAAGAATTCACATTAAAAGTGACAAAGAGCATTCAATGACTAATACATATTTTCTCGTTTTTATCGAAATGACAATCTTAACAAATATTCGACTTTTTATTTTCTATTTGCACTTCGTCTCGCAGAGACAAGCTTTTAACGGTGTTAAATACGTTTTAATTGAAAACTGTTTGTCACGCACAACAGGATTCGTACTTGACGATAGATATATCACGCAGATTAATCGCGATTGTCGTTATTAAGCACAATAATGTAACTGCGCGCGTGTGTTACCTAGTTAAAAATAATTGACGCTGGAAACGTGTCTAACATATACACCTGCTAATTGCAAGGTGCACTTAGAAGTTACTTTGACGTCATACCTGACTCGATTTAGGTGGCTTTTTGCTCTCTCTTCTTCCTCTCTCGATGTAGCGAGAGATTGTGCAGTATATATTTTCCTACTGAATGCTATCGACGTCATCGTCTGCGGCTTACCTTTTTTGATTCTCGGTAATCACGCGGAAAGTCCGAACTCAGAAGTCAACAGTCAGGAAAATATATCTGGTAAATCCCTTTAAACCACATGTCATCACAAGTGGTCATTATATCTTTATTCACTAGAAAACACTATAATATAAACTTGTATGTTCTGTGAGTAAGACTCTAACGTCAGATCTTTCTTGTTGTGTCGTCTTCGAGCACGAAGCCAGCAAATAAAGATTCTTCGAAAATAACAGGTGTATTTAATTTGTCATGTACACTCTCGTAGCTTCTACAAGTGAAAAAGAGAATTACGGCTACGTAAAAAATCAACTGGATATCCTTGCATGTAATTATTTTTACGTTTCTTCTTTGCTTAAGCAATGCACGCCAATCTACCGCTAAGTTTGCTCGTATTTATCGAATTTTCTCTCATTTGTTTATACGATAATCATACGCGAGTACATAATCGTTCTATAATTTTTTTTATATGTTCGGAAACATGTTCGTTAAGAAATGTGGGATTTTGAATCTTTTAAAATAGCATTATTTATAAGTGATACATGACATGCATTATTAATATTGACATATTTTTCTCGAAAAAAAATATTATTTCTTTTTTTTAATATAATTCTTTCAGTGTTTAGTTCAAAATATATCTTCACTCTGGAAGAAAGTCGAATACCATACCCCTCGCGTTCGACAACTGAAACATTTTCGTGCATTTTGCGCGGAAATGTTTTTGCGAACAAAATCGCGCGTACGTACAATCGATAGCCCTTCGATTCTATAACGCGAGAAGTCGCTCTGAGAGTGACAGATCAACAATGAACGTGCCGTTGGCACGAGAGACACTCTGTCAAGCCTCAACAAGAGGATTTTAATAATTACGAGGGCTCGCTATCGTTCGGCGCGCAACGCCCGACAACGAGATATTCGAAAATGAGTGACCCGCGGCCGTGTGTATCTCAACGAGATTATATAACCACCTGGAGTGTATTTCGTAAATGGTAATCGTGCGAGAGCAATCCTCTTTGTACAAGTCGGTACAGCGTCCGACCATCAAGTTCTAAGATTATATCCGAAAGTTCTCGCTCGCAGCATTAAACCGCGCTTGCATTTATTTCGCAGGAATTTACGCACACATACGATGTCAATAAATTAAATAAAATTCAAATTTACTACATAAATTGAGATACGTTTAATTCTCATAAATTTTCGTTTGTCAGTAACGTTCATTTTTAGCAATGAGCCTTGAATTCAAGCATGATTGATTTCTGGTTCTCGAAAGGAGCGTATCGAGGAAGTTCTTTCACTTGTTACACATTTTGCACCAATGTCACGAATATATGAATGTAGTTACTAACATACAAAGATGTTTTTCGGGTTTGAACCGCGTTAGTGTCATTTTTATACCGACGTTTTGTGAACATTACAGCTCACTTCATCAGAGTAAAGAGGTTTAAAGAGGTTTAAAGAGCAACTTGATACTGATGACAATGTAGTTACTTTTGAATTAAGATAGATTTGACGAGCGATTCGTTTCAATCACGCTGTCGAAACACATTTCAATTCTGAGTTATACAATTTCTGATGGATTGATAAAAATCATAGTAACTTTAAAATTATTTTAACACATGATATTATAAATTAATAAGAAAATAAATTACAATCATATGACATTCAATGTATATGTATAACGATAAAATTAATTTTGAGTAAATATTTAATTTCATATTCTATTTTATTTTACTATTTTTATTGTATATATTTTTTTTCAAGCAACATGTCAAAACATATACCTATCAAAAAATCGCTCGCATGACGAATATCGGCCGGAGATAATAAAAGAAATTGTAGATCAGCCTAACCATCATGTGCGAAGAGGTCCAACGAGTTCAAGGAAAGTTCATCCAAGGAGAGATTCTATTATTCTTTACCTCGCACGTAATCAGTCAAAAGTCATCGAAGCGTACTAGCTTTGTCATTACACCGACAATGACGCACCGCGATCGCGTCTAATCCGTGAGCCTATCTCAGAACACTATTGCACTGCTGTGTGAGCGATGTCCTTGCGAATCGCCGATATTCGTCACTTTCGAACACATCGAGAATCATTCCTTGACACTATCTGTAAGTTTATCGTACGTAGCACTTTTACATTTGGATACAAGTTTTGGTAGAAATTGTGTAAAAATTGCGTTGAACGCACTTCTGCAATTCTTCGAGAAAGTGTTTTGAGGAATGCAACGTATTTTACGGTCATAGAAACTCTCGCTATGACTCGATATATCTCACACAGATTCGTAACAAGAAATCCTTACATGTCGAGAAACGGAAGAGTTATTGTTTCAGATAAATAGCCATGTCCGAGTTTTTTTTTTGACGCATAGTCATCGCCATTTTTTTCTCGTCGTTTATCTCAAAATCTTTTGCTTGTAACACGTAAAATTATTAGGCAGAAATTGAATCAAGCTTTATAGAATTATTTCTTTGATATATTTTGTTTACAAAATAATAACTTTAAATGTAAAAAAGTGACGTGTAAATAAAGAGAGAGAAAGAGAGAGAGAATCTAGTTTTGTTTTTGATTAAAATTGTCTGAATAAAATAATATCAAAATTGTCCGCACAATCTGTACTAGATTTTAACTCACACACAGTTCTGTTCCGTTTACTTAACTTTTAGAGATTTTTTCCTAAGTATGTGTGCGTAGCGACAAGAATGTAGGTATTATAGTCACGCGACGCTTTACAGAAATAGGTGGATGTATGATGTATATACACTGTGATCGTGATATAACGATTCACGTGTGATACGTGTGCTTGACGGCCTTGCGAATCTCATGATCGGTGAAATATCGTAGACAACGCAAGATGCAAATTGATCTTCAATTATTATAATTATTTCGGATGCTTGTGTACAATCGTCGCGACTTGTTGCGGCAAAGCTAGTTTTTCTCGCAAGAATTCTTATAAGATTGAACGACCGATTGGCATTTTATGTGTTGTTGATATCGTATGATTGTACTACGTTTAATGGATACTCTATATATGTTACAGCTGCATTTTATTTGTTATTTCAATAATTATTTTAATATCTTCGCGCACGTGCGTAAAACCATAGTAATTTTTCAATTACACAGACGATTTTGATTCAATAAAAACATTTCCCAAACAGTATTCTTCCTGGCGTCAATTGCAGTTGTTATTTTTTCTCCTCTTTGGACTTATTTTCAGCCGTTCAAAAGCGAAATTAAATTATCCCGGCTATAACGGAGATGAGTCTAAGAGACACATGGTTTATTCGCGACGGTTATTTCTGCAATATTGCGAAATTATACAGACGTAATTTTAGCGTTTTGCGGGCCGTTGACTGCGGAAAGTGTGTCGATTCTTCCAGAGCTATATGTGTCTTGTGTTCTGAATTAGATCTAATTGTAAAATATGTCGCGATGTGAATGTTCTTTTTGTTTTGTTTTTGTTTACACGTAAAAAACTTTCGAATATTCATGTATGTGAACATCGTGACAAGTGTAATTGTCGTTTGTCATTGACTCGAAGCGTGTATTTAATTTACTGCCTCACATGTGAAAAAAAAAAGAAATAAGCAGAAACAGAATTTTCCTTTAAGATAAATAAGAGTTTACTCTTGAGATCAAATTAGAACAGGAAAAAATTCTACTATTTATACACTGTAAAAATCTAAAGAAAAAATATATCTCTCTTTTTTCACATTATTGCGAGATAGAAAACTAAATTACATATTCGAGAAAATGCATATTCGCGGATAAGATTAATACGAGCGACATTTTTACGTGTATATAGTGGAGACACGTGACATGTACGGACGATTACTATTTTTACAAGATTGTTATGCAAGTAGAGAATGAATTAGATATAATGTAACAGTGAACTCTCTGTCGTCATTGCAGATGGCATGTCGATTAAACATGGCCTCAGGTAAAGCGCAATAATAGTTTTATCAATAAAGTCAACGCAATTACGACAATTAACATAAGTTGCAAAGTATCAGCTATACAAAATATAATAAATTTAGCTTTTCCGATCGCTCATCCTCTCCTCGTTGAGTTACACATATTTCGGTAGGTTCAAAAAGAGTTAAAAGAAAAAAAATTACAAAAAAATGTTATAGTTTCTTTGTGTGAAAAAGTTAATTCGAAGTGACTGCCACTTCGCGTCGAGAAACCGCGAGTTTCTAGCTTTATGACGTATGTATATTGGCAATGCATTTATCACAGATCGAACGTTAGAAAAGAGACATTTCAAGGTTTATAAGGGGCCCGCCTGTCCACACCCACGAGAAACGGACATGGACGTCACGTGCCGTCATCCGAGAGGAGAAGAAGGAAAAAGGAAATAACATGCACACTAACGGGGATGTGTTGTGCACGCTAGGATAGATCGAGATATTGCACACATCCTTATCGCTTGAAATCAGTCCATTATGTAACGCGTCAATTGTTAATCATGTAAATGTGCATTCGCACTTTAAACACAAACGTATACATAAATAATTTATTAATTAAACCGCTTGCTGTTACAAACAATCTATTGAGCGATTTAATCGGTCGATAAGTCGCTCTTGTATCACGATCAAATTTTAAACGTATCGAAATGGTAATGATTACTTAGTAAAGAATGCGGTAATTTTGAAAAAAGTGAAAATAGTTTACTTTTTTTTCATTATTTTTGAGAAAATGTTTCATTGACCTTGTATAAGCAAAGTATATCGTATAAAAATCGTATAAAAATCAAATTATACAGTTGATATTCAACATTTGATATTCTTGATTTTGTTATAAACTAGAATAGCGAGTGTTCAAATAACGCAAACAGATTTATTTACATATGATTAAGATCTGACTGAATTCAGAGTGAACAAAAAAGCAATAACCAAGATAATTAATTGTTTGACATTATGAATTCTTGTGTATTATTATTTATTTGTTTTCATATTTATTACATATATGTGTTAATATATATGTAATTTCAAATATATAAATTTTAGATAAATATGTCGCACATATTATATATAATTTAAAGTATTACCAAACCATCAATTTGTAAACAAACGTGTAAGTTTTTTAAATAACGATGTTTTGTTTATTTTTGTTTGTGACTTTTGTCGCAAACGATGTGGACATGTAAATGTACTCGGTATATTTTTATAGTACGTTTTATCATGTCTTTCTATACTGGACCTATTAACACAAACATCTATATAAATCTAATAAATTGCATAATATGACAGAAATATATACATCACATTTATTTAGCTAAGCAAAATTGATGAAATTAAAATGTTCAAGACGTAAACTTACTTGCTTTTATCGTATTGTACGTTATTCAACTGCGAAGATGTCGCAGCTAATCCATTTGATTGATTTACAAGTGTCGAGGCTATAATATTTTGTTCACTAAGAAATAACGTGTCAGATGACGTTACATCTTGAAATTTTGTTCTGCAATCACAATTTTAATATGGATTTTAAATAAAACTCCTGTTAAGAGCAAGTTTCAGCAAAAGTAAAATATTTATGTATGTACTTTTATATACAATATAAATATATGTAAATATTTGCAAAATACATACATTACGAGTAAACATTTATCGCGAGGTTTTACACAAATTTTCAGATCTTGAGAGGTGTCAGGTGATTTTATTTTGTTTTGTTTTTTACGTGGAGGTCTTACTGGTATTACTTTTTTTTCATTTCTTATCGTCTGAGTTTCTTTAATATCGGTTTGATTTTTGATTGAATTATCATCATTATCTAAAAAAGAAATATTCTATAAAATAGTTACACTACTTGCGTTTTGTAAAAAGATTTGCGTTGTGTGTATGTAGAATATGTATAAAAAATATTAATAAGTATATAAATTACTTCTTGTTATATATACATATTATATCATGTCACACATTGGATTTACTCACTATTCTCATCATTTATAATAAAATAACAAACTATACTTATTCCTGTAACAAGTGTACTTATTACAAATGTATTTACACACATTTTTAATTGAATATACAACAATATATACAATATTAGCGGAAAGATATGATAACTTAATTTGCACTTCTTTTAAGCAAAACCGACTTCTTTAGACAAAACTTGATCGAAGAATTATTCGAACTGGAAGTCGAAATATCGAAACAGTCGCTTATAAATGGATCTATATGTAAACACAACGAAATAGACCATTGAGAAGGTTGAAAGAGCTTGTATACTTTGATACATAGAATATAAAGGATTTGTTTATGATGAGTAACGTTTTACGTTATTTTCTGTTTCCGCTAGTTATTTTGTTTTATATCAATTATACACGTTTTATATGAATTTTATTAAAACTTAATATATTTTCTATATGAGAATAGTTTATACGAATGTACGAAAGAAGATTCTCTTGCTGTCTGTGCTAGACAGACATCAAAGCGCGAATGGTCTATCGATTACGGAAACAGCTAAAGGTAGTATTTGGCACATGTATTAACGTCGTATATTTTAATGGATGTCTTTCGTTCTAGTCATAGCAAAAAAAAAACCGAACAAACATAAATGAATATTTAACGATGTATAATAGCAACCATTAGAGCAAGTCGCGCAAAAAGCGCGGTTGCACAATCAGATCATGATAAACAATCTCTCATACAAAAAAATACAACCGCTCTTGCGTGTAGGATAAAATTATTTATTGTTAAGCTTCTGGATGTAAGTTAAATGTAAAATTGGATATAAATAAATAGACCTTGACGGTTCTTTAAGAAATTTATGATTTTTTAAATCACCATCGAGACATCGTCGTTTTGTCTTACAAAGTGCGAAATGAAAGATGGGTCCAGACTTGTGTCGTATCACCGTATCGTATTCTGATCGCGTATCCATGATTAGCTAAGTGTGGACGAAATGCGTATCTGCTATTGTACTTAACTAATGTATCCGTATCATTTATGATACGCAATCATGATACGATACAATGATACGACACAGTAGTCACCTTAATATGTCCCGCGATAAAATGTTGAAGAATTGATGTGGCACGTACATTTTAATTAGTTTCTACCTGAAAAAGCTGGAAACATAAATGTTGCAGTTCTCGGTAAGATTCCGTTAGAATTTAACGTGCGTAATAACTTTTTGTGAGATAATGTGACGTATATATGGAAACTTATCAAGCTTGTCATCGATATTGCCAATACGATCGTTATATCAGCGTCGGAGAACACGCCTATCAAATTACCGTAGGAATTAATCATCGCGTGGAAACTGTAATTATTTTTTTGTATCACTTGCGAAGAAGGCCTTGGCGTTTCTTCTCAAGACATTAATTATTTTTTAATTACTGTCAACAAATTTTTTCTTCGCTGCTTAAGTCACGTCACGTCGTGCATTAGACTTAGATAGAGAAACGCAATCTATGTTATAATTTATATATATAGAAGAACATTGTGTATGAATAAAAAATAGCGAATATAATAGAACATTTAGCATATTTGCTCTAATTACTCAGCTTTTGTTATTTAATCGACAAAGAATGATGTTTAGAAATATCTATTAGTCACTTACCGGATGCTTTTTTTAATACAAGGAATTAAACATATTGTCTTTAGTAACGTATGAATAATTGAATTGGTGTATTATTGTATTTGTACTATGAACACACACATACATTGTCAGGTTTTGCTCAGAACAGTACAATAAAATTGATTTCTCTTATTTCTTCACGTATAGATTAAAATCGAATGTATGTAAAAAAACTAACGAACGATTGGTTTAATAAATGTCAATGGCGAACATTTTCAATACAATCTGATAATTTTTTGTTTGTATATATAAGTTTATATTTGCGTGAAAAACTGTACAAAATTGCGCTTATGCAATTTTACTACTAATTACAGTACAATATTTCGACTAATAATGCATGTATCCTTGAACAGTGACGTTTTGAAATCTATATTCGAGGTCAATACACACTTTCAAGAACTTTCAAACCTGCAATCGTAAGATTTAAAATTCAAGTCAGTGTGATTTTAATCTATGTTCCGTAATAAAGCAATGTAATCGATTACGTTGTTTATATCTTTATAAACGTACACTTAATATTTGTTTTTATTTACACTTCCAGTTCAGTGAAAAACGTGCACGCAAGAAAAAATATTTATGTAAATTTGCACGGAAAACATTTCGCGGCATGATTAATAAATAATCAAAGATATCGCCATATACGTGAACGGTGCAAAGATGTTTAAAGTTATCTGCGTGTAATCAGAATAATATTTTTGTACATACTTTGTTGCACGCATTCTTTTACTGTATAATTGTTCAAATATCGGTTTTTCAAATCTATTTTTACATTATCCCTTTTATTTTCAAATTATTTCCTTTAGCTTTATTTATGAAGTGTGTTAATAATGAGTCTACATTTATATTACTTCGCATAAAAAGCGAATTTTTATGTTATCAATATTCAAATAGGTATATTATGCTAATTAAATGGATATCAATCGCGCCTTATGTGCCGATCCCGTTCTACTTTCAGCCGTCGCCGTCGTGCTATTGCGCGACAAAGAGCAAGAGAAAAATAAAATGTTGAAAAATGAGATCGTTCCCTGCACCAAATATTCTGAGCATATTGTTTTTTGCCGGACGAGCAACGCGCCGGGGCCAATATAAAGACACAATGTAGAACAAGGGCAAGTACATTGCATCACGACCACTTCCTACTTCTTAAACACCGTAAAAGCAGAATTGAATAACCTCGCGTCGCGGAAAAGCAACAGTCTCTCGACGAGGCTAATCTAAGGTCGATTACTTCGCCTGGATTTATCTGACTCATAACGAAGAGAGAAGTAGAAGTCTATCGACCCAGAAAACACATAGTTTCCTCAAACTTCTTTGGCGGCTTAGTGTGTCACTAATCTCCGCCAATTAGTGTGTTTAACGATAATTCTTTTTCCTTCTCGCGAATTACATAAAAAAAATATAACATGTTGTCGTTTGTTCGCTCTTTCGCGAGAATTGAGAATTGCGAGAAATTAAAACAGCGTGCTAAGGAGATTACGTAACATCTCTCGAAGACCATTAATTCGATATGCAATTTCAGACTCGGTTTCCATAATAAACGAGAACTGGCCGATAGAAGTCCTCATTAACTGTATCGCAATGCAACATTAAGACGGTATAAAAATTAATTCTACACACCAGACCACACCTGCGCGGATGCAAGGCTAGATTTTTATCTGACCGTTAGTATGTCAGCGTGGGATTTATTTTGCCACTCCCACGCGATTACGCGCGATTTTCCACGTACGCCTCGATTTTCCGAAATTGTACATTATCTGCAACAAAATTATTTTATTACACGTTCAAATCTATTCCAGTGTCCTGCGAATGTCGCAGACATCGAGTCAGATCAAATTGTTGTATAAAACGTGCAAGTAGTTGCAAAAAACGCAACTGGTATTATGAAAAAAAGATATTGGACAGTTATATGTACACAGAACGAGCAAATCATAAAGACTGAATTAAATAAGAAATTAAATTTAAAAAAGTAACAGAAGAAAATTGAACAAATAACTTTTTTTCGATAACAAAATAAAACTCACCGCTATAAGAATCATTAGGATAAAGCAACAGTCACGTATTGTCAAAAACTCTCGCAAAGACAAGATGTACTCTTTCCACTTCTATGCACATCGTACATGGAACAAGAATATGGTTTTAACGACATCCATCATAATGCCCGTATAGTTACGCCGTAGTGCGCGTGCTAGTAATTTATTGTGACAAGCTGATCATATTTTTCGTCTCGCAACAGAAAACTTCTTTGTATTGTGCATAATTAAATTATAAAACAATTTTATATTTATTTACAGTTATATTCTGCTCTCTCCCATATTTTATGAGTGCAAAAAATAGATCGTTTTCCATGGCCGCGATAAAATATCTACCAATAAATATATATATATTTCTGAATCCAAGATTATTCTCTAAACCGATATAAACCGGTTAGGATTTGAAAATTTTTGTTACAATTCCATTCAGAAATACGCAGTAACCTTTGTGGTAAATTGTAAATATATATCTACTCATCACACACACGTGTAGAATAAATAGTTTGTCATAAATATTCACCGAATCGTTTTGCAAGATTAAAAGTGAATAATAAAACGTGCTTGTTTGAAATATTGAGGTTCTAACAATTCTCGCGTGATTAAAATAGCACAAAAACTACTGAAATTATTATAAATTTCCCATTGTGCGAAGACAAATGTAATAGACACTGGAAGATCTTGCTGTAATGATTTTTTTATCTGTCATTTCTCACGAGGGAATTTATGTTCTCTTACTGTAAAGCTCATCCAAGCCAACTAAGCCAGAATATGAGCGTAGTCTTCGCGGAGACTTAACCCTCTTCGGTCTTATACCATATTTCGTCCATTCCGCGTCCAACCCCTTTTCATGGAAACCCGTCGAGTTTTCTGGTCACGCCGGTAACCCATTTCCCGAGCTTTTACGCTGGCCGCGACCTGGTTATTTAAAAGCTGTGACGCAATTTTATTCGCGTCTTTATTACACACAAATAGATAACCATTGCTGTGCGCTCGCAATTATTGTGCGAGTAAAATTATTGTAAAAACAAAATTTTCTTTGCGCTATAATTAAACAATCTCGAAAAGTTTAACGACGAGCACTCGATTAATTGTTGTGTCGCTTGTGCTTTTACACAAAAAGTAAAATCGATTACTGCGAGCGTGTGTCAGCTCATGGTCTGTAACACGCGTCGACAACATTCTCGAATCGAACGCAACGGTAATATTCCAAAGACAGCGTTCTCTTTTTTTTATCATACATAGAAACTACTTAGATTACGCACAAGGACGTGTTGTATATTATTATATGTAATTAGATATATATCTATATTTTCCGTACCTGCCGCGATATAGACATACATATACCGTATAGCGCGCGGTTTGTTTCTCGTGTGATAATAAACGAGAATGAAGAGATAAAAAGAAATGCGTATTCAACAAGATTTAGAGTAATTTTTTAGTCGATAGAAAAAGAAGAGAATCAAGAAGAAGAAGAACAAATTAGTGCTCGTATACTTTTCTTATTTTTCCAATAGTGATAACATTAACAATTCCATTGTAACGATCACTCGTTGAAGGCCTGTGGCGACCGCAGAATGATATAAGAGAAAGAAAGAATCGCGCGCGGAAGGAAAATTGTCAGCGTGATGACCGCGATCAAACGACAAAAATTCTCGTTATCTGTAAAGAATAAAAACGATGTGCGATAAGCATTAATGCGGAAATAAATCCTTCCGAGTAATTTCGCATTTTGTCGTTGTTTCGTCCGTTCGAAATACATATACGTCTAACGTGTGCGCAAAATTATTCTTAAGAAACGAGGAAATCTCTCGTGCGCGTTTCCCCCGGGAAGAAAAGAAGGAAAAATCCGCAGAACCAATAATGAAAGTAGTCGGATTTTCTTGCGTTTCGTTTCATTCGTTTTATTCGCATTCTTGCGCAATTAAATCTCTTTCCTCCTTCTTGTTCGTGCAAACGTAAAGCGATTGTCAATGATAAGAAAAATTTTTTTTATAATAGTATTTGTGCGTATGTATTAGTTATTATAGTCTCAGTTATCTTTATAATTGCTTTGTAAAAATTTAATCAATCGATATCTTTTGTTATATCGACATAGATATTTCATATGCACGCGATAGATGTGCACAAAATTATTTTCTATTTTAAAAATATTTTCGAATATATAAAAAAAACATTCTACATATTCCTCATAATTATTCTATACTATTTTTACTTCACAGATGCAGAGTCATCTAACACATATTTTATCAATAAATAAATATTCATAAAGTTATAGTTTCCACAATCGAACATGTAGAAATTAAAGATATACGACTGATTGTCGATAATATAGTTTGCTTCTATAAAAATAACTAGCATTTGAAACTTCAAACTCAATTGTAATGTGCGCTTATGTAATATATAATATACACGTATAATAGTTTCATACATAATGATTTTATAATTACTGTTAAAAACATTTTAAAAATTATAAATTTTAGTTTAAAAATGTCTTGCTATTATGTACAAACATACTGTGCGTTAGCGCCCTCTCTGATAAATATTAACAACTGAAGCAGGAAGTAATAAGCCGAAGTCTCAAAACCTCGAAAGAAAGATGGTTTGCAAATGTCGTCTAAAAAAAAACAATATGTAGACACAAATCTGTTTCATGCATGAACGAAACATTATTAACAGTATATTACGGTATTTGTCTAATAACGCGTGTGTATAGAACTGTATGTATTAATGCTATAATATCAATATATTGTGAATTTAACATACAATGTTGTATCAAGAATCTTATCATATTGACTTGTAAACAGTCAAAGCTGTTGTTCGTATCTCTCATCTATTTCGTCGAGACATAAGTATTGACAATCCGGTCTGTAATATATTTGAACAATGTTTTAAATATTCTTGAACAATTTTGCATTATATGTATCGTGCCACTGTGTTTTACGCGAAAGTGTCGCGAGTTAAATCGTGGCCACGAACGCGACCGAACACGACCGAGCAATCGCGAGTCAGCGGACCGACATAACTGAGGAAATATGGCGGCACTGCGCATCGAGCGCGAGACTAGAACGTGAAAGAACCTCGGGTCTTTGTTGCGTTACAACAACTACGAAAGTATCCGCGTCAAGTGACTTAGACAGCTCGAGAGAAGACGTGAGACGAGTAATACGCGTTATGAGCACAAGCAAGACTGTGCACGTGTGAGCAGCATGTGCAGTGTTTCGTGACAAAAGGAGTCGCCCGTTGCGGCCGAAAACTTAATCTACGTCCGAGCAATATTGCCGTATGCGCGATTAATTGGCGATCGCACTCCGGTTTGAAGTAGCAGGTACGTAAATGTTTCTTTATTATGTTTATACAAACAGGCTTTCTTACTGATGTACACGTTGTTCTGTTTCGAATAATGCGATGTCGAGCGATATGGATTCTCGTGATCTCCGGTCATGCGGCTGTCGTCATATGATGTGTAAAAAAGTCTAACTGTGCGGGCTGATTTGTTCTCGTCATACACGTTGTCTCATTCACCGAGACGTTGACTTTCTGGGTGCATCGTTCTCGAGAGACCGACCCTTATCTTCTCCTAAGGATGTGGTTAACGACTCAACGCGTTAATCATACGGTCGCGTGTTTACTTCGGGCAAAGAGACGAAGGTTGAGGTAGGCCACATATAAACGCGATTGTCGTCACTGATTTTCGCACAATGGCGCTTACGATAACGAGCCGCCTGATTCGTTCCGATCGAATTGATTTTCATGCTGATTGTCACAACTTCATTCTCCACGTTCGTTTTGGTCATTTGACAAATTTCACTCTCCGAACGTAAACTCGTTAATTCATAGCACGAGAGTTCTACTTTTTGTAAAGATTTTTTTCTAACGCGTTTAATTGAATAATTAAAACATTCGTAGATAAAAATTGATTTAGGGTTTTTGTTGATAGAAAGTTACTGTCGATTATAAAAAGTCGATACACATACATGTATACATACAAACATGAAAAAAGAATCGACCTCGCCTTTATTGAATTCTGATTCGGTGAAATAAAAAACATCAAGATTTGTAAAGATGTGACAAGAGCATGATTTTATCATATTTGTTTTATATTCGCAAGCAAGTTGGGTTTACATGAACGAAAGCGCGTGTTTTTCAATAGTATGTACTTGAGAATAAATGTAATTTATTGAGATTCTCGAGAAAGTTGCATCTCTGATACATGATGGGAAGAATGCTAGGGAAGTAGCGTACATGTGTGCGCAGAGGATAGACATATGCGTGGTAAATAGGTCAGGCGTTCCTCAACATCGGGGTTATTGACCCGCGACATAAGTCCCGTCGATAAAACAGATAACGTTAATTTGTATGAATTTGTTTCATTTACTTATATATAAACGCTGACGATAGAGGTCACTACATGATATATTTTATACTGGCTTTTTCTTTCTTCTAGTAATATAATTTTTTGTTTGGTTGTACAAGACAACACTTCTTGAAACATTCAATTTTGTGATAAATGTTTTTGTCTTTTAGAAGCTCATTGTGAGCGATTTTTTAGAGATAGTTTCGTTCTATTAATAATGTAATAATAACGTAATATCTAAACGGAAATAATATTCAGTGGCACTGAATAATGGTCTACATGTGTGTATGTTCAAATAGATATAGATAATGTACACATATCGACGAAAAAAAAATTCTAATTCCGCGACAAGGTTTTATGATATCGATACATGTGTGTGACTTATATATCGCTTTGTTAGTAACGTTCATTATCGCGTTAATCGTTAAGCTCGCTTACATAATTACGCTCTTTCATGCATAACAATATTGAACTTCATAGTAGAGTCAGTTAAATTTGTCAGTATTAGAATTGTTACGCACGCGATTACAGTTACATATTTAATCTTCAGTTACTATATTTTATATTACAACAAAGAACGCAAGAGAAAAATTCTACAATTTACGACGTTCTATTATTTATTGAAAGTTTTTATAATACACGTAACAAAAAACACTCCCGATTAAACTGTAGGATTGCATTTTTGTGGTGTATATAAAAGTTATTCATATGCTCTTAGTAAAAGTACATTTTTTGTTTTTGATAGTTCTCTTCTTCTCTTCTGCGTTACATTCCTTAGATATACATATAATACGAACGGTCGATGTAATCATTTAAGAGATAGATATGAGTAATGAACCTTTTGGAGTCATACATATGTATGATCGCGGATGTACGATCGATTGCTTCTATAGACAACAACACAATTACGGTCACACGAGAAGTCACATGGAATTAATTTTGGTACATTAAGTGTAACATGTAGAATGATATAATAATTCGGTCCGCGTGATATAACGATCTGGAGTTCAACTTTGCGCTTCAACGGAGTTTGAATATAAAGCCGAAACGGCATAGCTTCCAGTTCCTTGGAGTGTTCTCGCCAAGGACAACGCGCGATATATTAATATTAAGTGTGTGAAAGTAAAATCGAATCGGACAAGCATAACACACGGGAAAAAAACTAAGAATAACCCTAACGGTAAAGTGTTTACATTATAGTCGAATTGGAAATCGAAAATAAGATAAGAAATTCAGAGATCGTGTTCTGTATTTCCATCTTAAAACGTTTTTTCTTTTGGATTTTGTATATAACATTTATCTATGTAACACTTGTATATTTCCTTTGAACTTAAAAATATATGAATTTAAAAATTTTATTTGAAATTTAATGTTCTGACATTTTTGATATATAAATTAGGAATAATATTTTATTTTAAATGTCTTTGTATTCTGATTTTATAATCGCACAAAGAGAAAGAGATAGAGTATAAATTATGATATAAATTATGAATCTTGAATTATAACCGGATAACTTGCATTTTTTCTCTCTGTTACTCGAGCAAATCTTAATTGATATTTAAATCTGTTTTGTTTTCAATTTTGAACTTTTCACAATTGTAAATGTAATCTCATTATAATACTGTCCTACGAATGAACGGTTCGCCATCTAATCGCCAATCACGGCCAATTTACCATGATCGTTCGAGCAATTACCTTCGGAACTTGTTACATCGGTATTTTCCTCTAGGAAATTTCTAGGAAGTTCGGTATCTTCCTCGAGGAAATTAACTGGCAGACGTACTTATCAAAAATATTAAATGTATTAAATTCTCACGGTCGATTGACGATTCGATACACGTGACATTTCTCTATCGAAAATAAACTCGATGCCACTACATTTGAACTATTTATTTTCTCTAAAAACATGTCTTACACAAAAGAAATATACAGATTTTGTTTATACACGTCACAGAATGACGTAGATTAAATTTCTAGAAGATTTTCAAGCACTCTTTCTAGTCTCTCTTATTTTGTAAATCAAAAACTTATTATATGGACAAGAAAATTAAGATTTTTAATGTTCTTTCTACATCGAATGTTGAAGCTGAGACATACGTCGCGTATCTACTCTGTATCGTTCATATGCGTATAAACATCCTTCGTTCAAGGATAAAGTCTCGTTGGAAATTGCGTGTCTTATCATGTGCGATAAGCGTCTACATTGTAGTTTCAAATTGCCAACGGTAAAGTCCGTCGGTCATTACTATACGCGGTATAGAAAAATATGCGAACGTAGCTGTATGCGGGGCAAAAGATGTGACTGGGTAATAATGTATTCGACAACTCATAAATTCGCGGCGACTAGTGGCAGGTAATCGCGCAAAGGCGGCGACGTAGTGTCGTCATCGATCAGAAGAGAATTATAACAGCTAACCGCAAGTTAGCGGGAAATCTAATAAGCACTTCTATTCTTCACGGAAATAATGATAGATCCGTATATTTAAAACATGTGCTTTTAAAACACGATTTTAATCCTCCATTTTTTCTATTGTTCCCCAAAACGTCGTGTCTTACAATGTAGATCGTGTAAAAGCGCCATTTCGCGTTTATTTAGAATGTCACGGCGTATATTCAGTTCGTTTGGTCTATTAATCGGGTTAGCCGCACGTCAGTCGAGGAACTCTGTAATAATTGCGCCAAAAGTAAATCGTTTCTCTTCCAATATACGTAATATATTTTGCTCCAAAATATAATTTTTGTGTGAGGCTCGTGATCTACATTCTATGCCACGCGTTGTGTACCGCTGTTTGATTTTCATTCCGGAGCATTATTTATTTCAGTTTATTACTATTCACTCAGTTGAAATTGAATTTTATAACATTACGCGCTTTTCACACATAAAGTACAATGTTATGTTTTATACATATTTTCGTTGTTATATTGTTCATTTTTAATACGTTTGTAAAAGTAAAACAAACAAAATTATATTCAGAGTTATATGTTATATTTGCAATTGTTTTATATAACGGAATTTTTGAAACCTAGATAAAAGAGTAAAATGTTTATAGTCATAATAATGATTAATGATAGTAACGGTGTCTTATTCAAATTCGATAGACATTAATTTGCTATAGAACTTGATATAATAAAATTAACAGCAAACATGATACGCGAGTTCTTTCACGTTCGAATCGGACACGTCAACTTTGCTGAGAGCAACGAGTTATTATCGAAACAGTAAATTTAGCAATACGATCGGCACAGTGTATATCAAAACAGAAGCGCTTGTAAACACTGTTCGTTCATTCTGACCCAGATAGCCCGGCTCTCGCCGTATATATTATATATTTATAGTATAAGAATCTTTCGGTTCTTTTGATCCAATCTGATATGAGATCTTCTCGTCGAACAAATATGACACAGTGCTGGAAGTTCAATCAAAACCTTTAAGTGAGAAACACTTCTGTCAAGTGATCGAACAGCGTTTTATCGAACTGTAATACTTTCAGCGATGTTCGAAAGTAATTAAAGTTTTTAATCCTATCGACTATAAAGTTATTATAAACTTTCAGTTTTTGTTCCCCTCGGTATATTGTCCAAATGATTTAGTAATTTTCATAAAAAGTTGTAAAATTTAAAATTTAAAATTATTAAATGTTACAAACACTTGTTTATGTCGCAAATGCAGTATAATTGTGACATTTTTTGTTGCGAAGGGAAAACGGTGATTGCTGAAAATATCGTTGATTGAAGGAAAGAATTTTGCGTAAAAGTCGGCAACTCAAACAAAAATGCATAATCAATTCGACGAAAAAAACTTTGAAATTTTATTCGTTTGTACTTTTAAATGAAAAATTATGAGCGTGTTCTCTCGAGTAAATGCCACGTTTAACAAAAAAGAAACTCGGATTTTTTTTTTTTTTTTTATTGTTGGACTTTTTATCGATTGAATTTGATCGACTTGCCAGATCGAATCGATGATGTGTCAGATTTGCGACACAAAAATAGACCGTAGCGAATCATCGCGGTTGCTCGGTAAGCGAGTTGAAAAGCGTCTCTTGAGTTTTATTAAAGCGATTCGTATCATGTATGTGTGCAACAATGTCGGGAATAAATTATCGTTATTCATGGCATCATTAATTTTGCGATTTTAATGCAATCGGGAGACCCATCGCGAACATTGTACATAAATCCACGGGCAAATTATCGCAGACAGGCTTATCTCGAGATGACATCGTAATACATCACGTTTTAAACGTATAAGTTATTTTTCGAAGAAAACTCGAACACAAGTGTCTATCGTGTGTTCGTTTTCGTAGAATTCTCTTTTGTACTTTTTGTCATTAATGTTTTATTTTTTGAGAGATCAATCGCAATTTTACTTAAAACAATCGCGCGTGCAATTTTGTTTTCTCGATTTTTAACATGTATTTTCTCAGCGTTCTATTTTCTTTTCACAAATTTTAATGTGCATTTGAATATTAAAACCTGAAGAAATCTTTGCAAAAACAAGTAAAAGATCTTTGTTCTTAGTTTCTTTTAAAGAAACAAATAATTATGGCGCATTCTGTTTCTTGTGTTTTTTTCCACAAAGAAATCTTCTTTATTCTCTATTCTGCCGATGAAAAACGGCAACGGAATTGTAAGATATACAACGTATATTTTTTCCATATATAAATATATAAACGCCATATTGTTCTTCGTATTTTCATTTTTAATTTTCTTTGCGGTTGAAATCTTGTCTCTAAACTTTTGCAGCAGTGTAAAACCAAATACTAAAAAACTGTTATTTTTGTCGGTCGAATGTGCGCGAGAATTAGGCGATAAGATTGAACAAGTGACATTTAAATTCCAACACCCCTCCCCCCCCCCGGTGGCGAGTGCGTAATTTTTTCGTCGTTAGATTTGCGCGGGTAGAAAATCTTCATGACTTTTGCAAATAGGAAATTTCGAATCGAGTGAGCAATTCCCCGCGTCAAGTAGCGATAATTAACGATCGCTGAATAACGAAGAGTTTAAAAGCAGATAGTTTTGAATCAGGATTCATGATATTAACCATTTCTTATACGACCATGTCCGTCCACGGGTTACGCAACGGGATGGCCATTAGTCTTCATTAGAAACAGGATCGTGCACATCTCCCCGACGCATTTACGGTCTAGGCATAAATCTATCATTACATTAGTTGCAACCGCGTTGCAACAACAGCGCCATACTTTTTCGTGATATATTGTTGTATCCTTGTCAACGTACGCGATAATTCCTCGCAGTGTCACGCGATTCCGTCGTGACAATGCAATCAAGTGTTCAGATACAATATATATTATAATTACAACATACAATTACAACATAGCAAAATAAGTCTTGCATTTGTACAACTTATTATCACATATTACAGGAAGTGAGAAAAACAATTCTATTCTAGGCCGGAATCGATCGAAAACTGCGTTTTTTTACAGTCGATCGAGTATATATCAATTAAATCCATCGTTCGATGTTTAATCGATTGTCGTTCGGTTTTCGTTTTGACATCCCGTTTTGTAATAACGCACATTCGAGGACTTCGTAACGCGAAATTCTCTCTTGAATTTTCTCGTTGATTATTTAATAATCTCCTTTTTTTCGTCGCAAGCTTTTTCGCGTCACTTTTTATAAAGCGGGAATCGGTCATGTATTATTATGTTGGGATGTTGTGTGGCGTCACTCAGCACCACTTCTAAAGTGGTTCGTACATAGTTAATTAGTTGAAGAATGTTCGCCGATTAAAGTAGGTCACGCGACTGACGTCCATGTCTACGCCTGACCGGACGATGACGGTTATTCTTAGTTTCCCTCCCCTCGAGAGGTGTGGGACTATTGCGCAAATTGCAAAGGTGCATTGTTGATATCATCCCGCATTTGTCGCGCTGTTCACGTGAATGAACGTCGCTGCATCTCGCCGCCTCGAGAAGTTCAAGGACATCGGACGCAAATCGTTATAATCGCGCGTAATCGATTAATCGCTTTCGTTGTCGACAATAGGTGTGTGTGTCATTCCGAGTTGAATATTACTTCTTGTCTTTTGTTCTTTTTTAAACTACAAAGTAAACGTGATGTTATTGGAGACAGATTTTTTCCGATCAGAGTCGTTTAGACATGTATGTTAAAATCGAACGTATAAAATGTTTTGGGAGTTTTCGCTGTCCAATTTCGTCACGCCTGATTCTCGCAAATTTCTTAAATCTGCCACACAAACCAGGACCAAACTTTTTCTCTTCTGCGTAGAATCACGCACCTGCTGCAGGTGCAAATCTCTCTCACGTTGATGAAGTAACGTAGCGGAGCAGATTACTGACCGAGAAATAATCTTTCTAAATCTTATATAAGCTGTGTAAAGATCGTATAGTTGTTAGAATATTTGCGCAACATTAACGCAAATATTTATATAAAAAAATAAACTATTATTTCTATATAAAACACTGAATATAAATAAAACTATTATGCTAATTAAATTATTATGCTAATTAAATAGTCACAAGTAGAATTAGTTATGCTATTAAATAGTCGAGTTTTCAAAGTGTAAATTTGTTTTTCACACGACGCAGAAATGATTATCGAAGCAAAGAATAATATAGGCTAATATTATGTTTTTATTTCTGTACGCGGTTATTGCCTCACGTATTGCTACATAGTTTTTGCATGTAATAACAGATATTGTCATAAGTCTTTATTGTTGACGTTAGAACTTTTGTTCCTTTATATTTCGAAACCTTCATTCCAGTAAAATTTACACGATCGGAAAGTCATTGAAAACTCATTATATACAATTGCGAATGTCAAAACCTGGATAACAAGTGCGTATGTTATACTTTTGAAAACGCGAGAATAAACGTTTTACGATCATTTATTCCGGTTGAAAATAGTGTAGAGTGCAAACAAAAGCACAAGATTACATTGCGCGATCAAATTTATCAAAAACAAAATCGAACTTTGTTTTGCTAATGTAATGCGTTCGAGTATAATTATTGTATCGAATTCTCTCTGTGAGGAGAGCACAGCAATTGAATTAAAACACATCTCGATATATGTACATACTACTCGTAGTCATCTCAAATGCAATTTCAGTCAGACTAAAGAGAGAAGAGAGGGAGCGTGCAATCGCGTTCAAGATAATATGTATTTAACTTGGTGCTTTATATGCACATTACATAAACGCACCACATTCATTCGGTTTACACGCTATTAGCTCTGGACTGTATATTATTTCTCTGTTATTGTTAAGCAAATTCACATTTCGTTTTGTGCGGTTATTACCGCAGTTGCCATATTACGCAAGGACCTCTCTTATATCTTATCGTTCGAGTGAAATAAGTGTTGTTGCACGCAGCAGCTTACCATCCTCGACACGGTTAAACTCGCGGAAGATTTCAAGCTTATCGCGTAAAAAGTGGGAATGCAACTGCGCAGCGAGTTTCGTCTCTGCTGCCGCTCGCCATTTCTGTCGAGAAAAGAGTGGGAGAGAAAAAAGGAAGATACGAAGTACAAGTTATCATTGATATTGACGCGTTTCACAGTCACAGATTGCGAAGGTCGCGAAAGCGCGATGTGCACGTACGATGCTGTTGCTTTTTGTATATTTCTAACTAGCGATCACTATTTATGTCATGATTGCCGGAGATTGGGTCGTGTTGCGTCATAATTACTTAAAAGTTTGAAGTACCGCAATATTTTGTTTGTTTTTAACAAAGTATTGACAGGCTTAATTACACTGATAGTATAACATATAAAATAACATTATGTTCAGTATTCGTAACCTTAGCACGCGTAAACGCTTTAACGTACCTTGTAGCAGTCCGTTTAATTCGCGAGCATGTGCCCGGCAGCACGAAGAGCGGATTTGTAAGTATTTAGTTAGCAGAATTGGTCGCATTCGTAATGCACGGCCTTTCGCATGTGTGCATTTTATTAAAACGTTGCTGCACTCAGTGTATATCAACGGACATTGAGCGAATAAACACGGTTTGTAAAGCAAACAGATCAGTACATTTCAAAACTGCATAAAAATATAGAGAAAAAATCTATTACGTATCATTCCTTGCAAAAATTGTATAATACATTTGAAAAATTAGTTTTAAGACCGTTATCTACCATATTTATCTATTTAGATAATATAAAATAAAATAAAATAATTTTTCTTAATACTTTTATTTAAAAAAAAAAGATTAATTAAAAATATATTAAATATATTAAATTGAAAAAAGTAAACACGTATTTTCAATTTGCAAATATATATGTATAGAGACAAGTTTATTTTTTTTAGGATATGTTATTAAAGTTTTCTTTTGAAAAATATTAAAATTATAAAAAATATTTAGCAAAACAATGTTTTATTTATTTATGTAAAAAATGTATAAATATTTTAATTCTTACGAACTAATGTAACCATGTTGATTTTTTTTGTATATGTGAAATTTAATTTAACATTTTTCGCGTATCTTACAGTGCAAGTTTTTACGTCAAGTTAAAAAAATATTTCTTGATAATAATCACGTCACTAAATACAACACGCAATTATTTCGCGAAATTTTGCTGTTGTTTTTTAAATTTTGTCTTAGATTTTAATTGTATTTGATTTGTCATGTCCTCTCTCGGTTGGATGTTGAAGAAAAACTTCACGTGCCGTGTTATGCAAAGATATGGAGCAACACAGTTTGCTTATGAGCAACATTGTCGTGAAATATAAGCTTGCTCAATTCACGTGCAGCCTTTATAGACGTGTCACGAGATCACTTATGTACGTCCGATAGACTCTCGTTATCCGTGGGTGTCCGTTGAACTCGATACAGGTTCTACGAACTAAAAGCTTCGAGTCTACGTACGTAGAAATGAATATGTGTATATCAGCAGAATGTGCTTATGAAGCGGTGTATATGTATATTAGTATAAGATGTATGCATGAGCTATTCACATTCGGAGGTAGTGTGTTTCGCTCCATAAAATATTCATCCATGTACCTATCTTAATAACTCGAATGTCAAAAGACTAAGCGAATTCGAGAAATCGAAGTCGTTTCGATTTATCGAGTGTTTTTCGTGTCACAAAGGATTTGGAAAAAAATTTAATTATGATGATTCGCCGAGACAAAACGATATGGTGGTTTGAGATAACGAGGTTTTTTTTTTTTTTTTTTTTTTTTTTTTTTTTTTTTTTTTTTTTTTTTTTTTTTTAGAACTCTAAAGTTTACGATACGTATATGACAATATACGTATACGAAGTAACAACTTGTACGAATCGTGATATATTTCTATTGTAGCGGAGAGTATAGTCTTTAGCTGTTCAAACGCGAAAAGTAAATATGGATTTCGTGTTACTAAAAAAGCGTCGTATATATATAATGGGAAATGGAAAATTGTCATTTCGGTATCCGCGTTAGTCGTCTCAACACCGACCTAAATATGGATTTATTTAATGAAAAAAAAAAAAAATTTCGATGTAAGCTCCAGTTTTATCAGACCATCGGGGTTAAATAAACTTCTGGTTGCCGCGTTAAAAACATCATATATCTGGCATTATAATACAATAGTGAACAGAATTAAGTAGTTATTGTAGTTTTAAAGCTTATGCATGTAGGCTAGTAGATCGCATTTGCGCGTGGACTCATTTCTGTGATACTGAATGTTTTTTTTTTTTTTTTTTTTTTTTTTTTTTTTTTTTTTTTTTTTTTTTTTTTTATGACAACACTGCATTCATTTTGCACATCATGTCATAAAAGCGAGTGTAAATGATGTAATATGAGACAAGTTTTGCTATCAAGATGTGTATATCAGTGTTTATCATTATCGTACATCTTGGTTTATTATTACAAAAATAGTGTTTTACGTAAACTCTGTTTAGTATTTATTTAACACAATGCGATAAGCAAATAAAATACTAGAAAAGTTAAAAATTAAAGTTGAAAATTGTCATTTGTGAAATAGCGTACGCACGCAATTGTTCACATTATTTATATAAAAAGTATATAACAATACGAAGAAAATTATCTTATATATATATGCATAGAGTATTTTTCAACGAGAGTCAAGCCACGTGTATCTCTCGCCCCTTATTTCAAGGGCAGAGGACTCTGATTGTGAGTCCTGTTTTGATCCCTTTCTTTCGCTTGACAGATGCTTATATATAGTTATATATTCCAAAGATGTGTATAAAGTCTTCTCCTAAACTTATGATATCAAACCGAAAGAAAACACTAAGTATTAAGAGAAAAAGTTTTTCAGTCACGTATTTCCAATTGCATAGATACGTGACAATGTTTATTGACATTCACTGACACTGATATTTGCAAATACGAATGATCCTCAATATCGAAAACTTTTGCTTTATTATCTGACTGATATATAATTGATTTTTGCAAGGATTTTGGTGTTTGACCTCATTGATTTTGATACCATTTTGCGGTCTTCTTTTTAACTCGAGTGTCGTCGTGATATCTGAAGTATTGGAGCATCGTGTGTGTGGCATCTGGGCGAGAATGTAGATAGGAAGAAATAGACGGGAGTACGATAGCGAGGCCAAATTGGCCGAGCGTCATTAACCGCAATCGAATCGGGAGAAAGGAGAGTGATGGGGAGGAAGCGACGGGTGGTCGCGCGTGTGAGATCGCGAGCAAAGCAGACAAGCGAATTTTGTCGTTGCTGATGAGCAATGATCGTGTCAAACGTATCGTTTTTGTCGACAGAGGAAAACAGCGAGCCACAACAGAAATTATTTTTCCGCGCACCTGCGCACAGCATTTATAACTCGCGATCGTTTGCATGTTTCAACCCTTCGCGATGACAAACCCTTGAAAGTCAGCCGGCCGAGACGAACAAAAGAAGTGTCTGGTGTCTAGACGGTTGGTTATTAGTGACGTGAGTTGAAAACAGAAAGTTACATTATTATCTCTTTTTACCTTCTTCCAGTTACTCAATGTTTGCATTTTTGCTACGGAGTTTCTCGATAACATAATTAGGATTATTCTGACAATTTTCTCAGCACTGCGTATGTATTCTGTTGAAATAAAGTAAAGTCCTTTTCTTCTGCACGTTGAAGAAATGCAGTAGGATCCATTCGAGAACATTTGAGTTTCCTTCGCTTAGCTTCAACAGGAACATCCCCATCACACAACTGTCATAAAAAGAAAGTCTAATCCTGACCTTAGAGAATTTTTTTATGGCGATCAGATTTTAGCCTGTTTTCTCTCGCGCTTAGATCAAATTTTTAGTTTTTCTCTTATGTCTTACTCTTTAACTCTCGACCGAATAAGAGCTTTAGCTTTACTTCACACGAATTTCAAATATCTACCACGAGCATTGTACTTTGAGTCTCATCAATATTGTATATCGTACTCGGTGATAGCGCAATGTCAGTGACCTGAGATGTCAAATTTACCTTGTGACACCAGTTTCTGGATGTTTTGCTTTTTATCCATCATCTGTATAGAGAGTTTTAAAGAACTCGAGTACGAGGATTCTCGAGAATCAAATAGACTTGCAAATGTTCTTCGCTTTAACTATGTTACGTCTGCAAACGTAATACTTCGTCCATAACTATGTTGCTACGTGGAGATTCTATCTGGAACTCTCGAACATTTTCGGCCCCGCAGCTTTTCTTCAATATCTTTTTCTATTTTTTATATTATTATAAATAATATAAAAAGTCCGACAAAGTGTGACTGGACACTTTCTACAAGCTGAGAAAAAGAGATCGTAATATATAAATTGTATGTTAATCTTTTCTCACTTTTTACACACGCACAACGCGTATATCAAGAAGAATATAATGAAATTACCTTGGAATATTGTAATTTTCTTGCGCTATATTTTAATCTTGAGTAAACAGTTTTTATTACTGCTTTATACTTTGAAACGTATACGTGAGAATAACGCGTGACACGCCAATGAAAATGCTTCTTCTTGATATGAAAGTACGGTGGAAGAAGTACTCCGAGGTAATTCCGAATTATTCCGTTTTTTTTTTTTTTTTTTTTTTTTTTTTTTAGGTAGAAATTAAGTTTTTTATTTTACACAAGAGAAAAAGTTTATCAGAAATAACAGTTAATTCTCAAGAGACGACGAGAGAATTGCAAGAATTTTCTTGGATCGAACATTTAAATGTGTGTCTTCGGAAAAGTTCGCTTCAATATTTCTGTCATTTGACATTTTTTATCAAATTTACACTTTTTTTAAAAGTAACTAGCAATTGTAAGATTTGAAACAAAATTTCTTTCGTGCAGATTTTATTTGGAATCGTTTGTGGTTGTTTTAAAAAGTTGATCGCAGCATCAGCGATGTCTGAATATACGATTATATGCCTATAGTCGCATATACGTGACAACTCGCAGTCATGCGATGTGTGTAACAGAATGTAGCCATGAACAAAGAACCATCCTTGATTCCGGACACATTGCGCGATAATAACGAATTAGCGCTGTTAGTCGTGAATAAAATACATAGCCTTTATTCTATGCGACATTTATATTTATGTATATATATGTAGAGCTTATTCGCGGTTTGAATTCGTCCTGATTTTGCCAAATATCGGTCAATTTGATTTCGGGCATTTTCGCAGACTACAAACGAACTGAAAATTCAATTCGCAGGCGTTTTGGCCAACGAAGCGCGATCGACGATAAATTCTGCATGTCACGTAATAGCGGCGAATCTATAAAGTTCACGCTAAGTCGTGAGATTATATTCAAGGTGAAAGTTACAGCTCGATCTTGGCAAATTTTCTGCGTACATCTACTCGTACGTGTGTGTTTGTTTGTGCATGTTATATATATCACTATAGTAAAATGAATTTCAGAACTCGTGTTAAAACAGTTACATATGTCGGAATAAATTTACGATCTTGTGTGGAATTGAATTATATTATTCGAAGATGGAAATAAAATAAATTTGTTGATATATTTATGTATATATTATACATATATATATAATATTTTGCAATATGTGCAAATAACACTGGAATTTTTCTTCATTTTAAATAAGTTTATATCATTAGAGTATGAAATATCGCTTGAGAGAAGATTAGATTTACGATAGACTGTTACCTCTAATAACTCAATCTTTGAAATGTAATTACATATAGAAATTGATTATGTTTGATATACTTTTCACGATCCTGTATATCGGCAAAGTATACAACTTCTAAATTAATGAAATATCGTCTCTGTGTATGTGTGCAGGAAAGATGAAGAATGACGTGGATGAGGATGAATCTGGCACGTTTTCGGGCACATCCGCTTCGGGAACTTCAGCGTCTGAAACTACCGTCGTATGTGGGTGAGTCAAGATTGTGCTAAATAATTTTCTGTTGTCAAGATGACGCTGGTAATACTTTCATTTGTTAATTTTGCTTTTATCTTTGAAAAAGATCAAGTGCACAATTGTTTATTGTGTAGTTACGAAAGATTGCTTTGTTTTCTATTATCGAAATAATGTCGACCGCGTTACATTTACATTAAAAATATTTGCAAGAAAAGATTTGATAAAATTATCCGTAATTGAGTACACATAATTGACTAATAATTGACTACATAAGTAACTACAATTGACTAAACGACTGACTAAGTGACTGGCTATAACCGAGTAAATTTTGTTAGGAGTGACATTTATTGCGCGATAAATAAGTTACATAATCTCATGTTCTTGCTATAATCTGCATTTAAAAAATAAGTAAATATATATAAAGTAACGCACAGTGTTGCGCGCATAAATTATCTCACGTACACGCACAAAATTTAGAGGAAGAAAATATGTAAAAAATAATGTTTTTATACTAAAATTCAATATATTACAAAGCGCGTTGTCAGTTATTACGTCAGTTTATTTTTAATTATCCTTTTTTTTACGAATACTTTATATATACTTGTAGTATAAATTCTCCGGCACAGTTTGATGTATTCGGTTTATTAATCACTTGTAAATGCATCGCGCTATTGCGCGTCTTTATTTAATCCGAGTATTACCAGTTCATCGATGTTATAGGTTTATGGCATAATTGAAACAAAAGGATTTTGCTTCTCTCAGTTTCTAAACAATGCCTGTCGTGTCAAAGCTTGCGTACATGACTCTGTGTTTGCTAGAAAACAGCTTTAGGCAGAATCGATGAATAAATTTGCTCTTCCGGTATGGATTTCATGTTTTATCAATTTAATGTTATTCCCGAATTCGTGTAACAAAAACCATTACGAAATAAGAACGATTGTTTGCAGTTATTTTATGCAATTTTTATTTTCTTATAAATAAAAGAATATGAAAAACAGCGTCATATGCAAGATTTGACAAAAAAACGAAAATGATTCCACCTGCACTCGTATAATTGAATTCGAAATTACGTCAGTAACATAGTGTAACATAGTGTTTTTTAGTACGCTAGACTCATACAAAATAAAATTGAGTACACGTGCGGTAAACAAATGACGGCAATGCAGCGACATTTTTGCGACACTTATTTCGTCACAGTCGCATATAACATTTGTACGATACGTCAACCTTGCAGGCTATATCTTTGATATAGAAAATACGAGAAAGTTAGCTTGATATCTTACTTGCACATTCTTTGACCTATATCTAATATATTATAATACTTCACAGCACGAGGAGTAATTGAATATTGATTTTGGATGATAAGAAAAAAGAGAAATCACGCATATCGACAATATTTCTCTTGTAAAGAAATATATAAATTACAGTAAATAATTTATATTTTCTTTTTTTTAACAAACACTTGCAAGAATATTAAATAGATCGATTTATCCTTGTATGTGCTTTTTGGAGCAAAACTTATTCTATATTATTATGTTTATCTGTTTAGTATTTTTTATTCGTGTCTTTTACATATATAAATATATTATATGTACATATAATATTTATAGTATATTATATTCATATACAATGTATATTGTAACAGTCACGAAAAACGCCCGCAATGGCTCATCCTTTGTGAAATCGAAGTTTAGATGTTGTAAACAACTTTTGTACTAAGAATAAACTAGTCTTTTGTACGGAACGAATCATTAAAAATAGAATTGTTAATTTTATATAGATATTTTATACAGATATATACTTTTTTGTTAAATTATAAAAAACAAAGGCTTTTACAGTCATTTACGGACTTTGATCAATTTTAAAAGAAAGACGGGACTTGGTTTATAGGTGTTGCCGCACTTTTACGTGGCTATCGAACGATGACTGTTGAATATCATATCAGTAGATATATATTATTAGCTTCATCTTCAAGTCCTTTGTTTTATCCTCACTAAAGTGCTCCGGAAACATCGGAGAAGAGTCTGAAAGACTCTCGGTTTTAAGAATATTATTATTCGAGCTCCGAAAAACCGATTTTGAATATACTTGTTTATTCCCTTATCGCGAGCCAGTCGGTGTGAGTACAGCTTAATACATAATGTGTTGTTATCACGCCAGGCGCTCTTGGTATGGTAGACGATACGATGGAAGTAGGCAAAGAGGAGAGGACGACGATTGGTCGTCTTGGCAGAGGGGAAGCGCTGATTGCGAGAGTGGGGAAATAGCACCCGACCAGCAGTTCGCATCCGACTGTCGTGAGTTGCGTCTCGCCGGTATTCCTCTCTCTGTTTTACTTTCTCGTAACGCCTCGCCTTTCGGTCCCTTCTCCCGTTTTCCCCGTATTTCCCTCCGTGCCCTCGAGGTAGAGCCGCGTCATTTGCCGGTTGACAGTTTCACGAATACTCTGGCAACAGTTACTGTGTCGTCGTGCGCGTCGCGACGCAGTTTTCTGCGCGAAAAACGCATGGTTTTCTCGCCTCGTTTTCCGCGCGTGCGACCGGCAAAAGATGATGTCGACTAGCAGAAACAGTGCAAAAACAGTGATGCCGTAGGATCTCTATCGTTCAAGATCTTCGATACTGACGAAGCGACGCGCATTATATAGATTGCGGCGAAACTACGCGAAACAGCAGCGATTAATTGGTGATTATTATCGTAATCAACAGATTACCAGTAGTATATCTGGAGCAAAATGCTCCAGATAAGAGCTCGAACGTACTTTTGAAATTGCAAAGACAAACTTCAGTCGTTTTATTGTGTTTATTTGTTGTTTCCTTTTTTTTTTCTTTTTTTTTCTTGGACATTTTTCTACGCGCAAGTTGTAAAAAGAAAACCGCGGAAAGAGAATTTGTGCAATCCGGTCATTCGTCGTGTTGCCACTGAGATTTCGCGCTAATCTGGATCTCCGTGTCAAGGCCGGTGTCAACTTGCGGTGAATATTTCGTGAATAGTAAAACAATCGTAGCAAATCGCACGAACGTCAAGAACTGTTATCATCAATGAATCGATCGCATCCCGAAGCGTTCCAACTTGAAACTTTGAAAGTTTCATCGAACTTGCGTGTAAAATCCGGTGGGAATAGCGTTTACGTCGGGAGAAAAGAGACTCCGCGCGATCGATGATATCAGTATAAGAATTATATATATGTGTATATATATTATATATATATATATATATATATATATATATATATATATATATAAAGACGATAGAATAAGTTTCCGAGGGAATATGACAGAACATTTTGACATCTGATGAACGATCGATTAAAACACGAAAAACCTCGCAAAATATAAAGACCGAGAGCCTTCTTATCGCGCACACGAGCGGTTTTATTACAATTGCAAGATTAAGATTACAATTGCGTCGTTAAACCGACTAATTTTACTTCGGCCGGTAAACAAGCCGCTGTTTTTTGCGATAGCGCGCCGTTTCGAGACGTCAAGCTGACGACGACGACGACGCTACTTGTTCTCCAATATGGCGAGCGTCGGTGAGCGACGCCGGAAACACCTGCTGCAAGCTGCACTTCCAGTGTTTACCGGTACACTGCTGAGTGACTGTTGACTAGAAAATAAACACAGAAGATAAACACAGATATGTCGCATTAACGTTATATTGACAGTTGTGTCGCAAAACTTGCGCGGGTAATATTGATTGAAAGCGGAGTGAAAAGCTCTCGTGTGCGTTTTCGCGATGTGAAATGGCCAACGACAACGAATGAACGCTTGGTCGACTGGACGGATAAAGGAAACTCTTCTCAACAAAAGAAGAAGAAAATATATATTTATTTATTGACAAAAACATAACTTTCAAGTGTACAAGATGTGGCAACAACAACAAGCATATTTGAGCAGTATGTCCTCGCAGCATCCGCAACAACAGACTATTCACCCGGTGTCGGTCATTAACACGAATGATCATTCGCATCAGCAGCAGCATCAGCATTATCAGCATTATCACCACCATCAACATCGTTCGACCATTATGGATCTACCGGTACCAAGGTCAGGCTTGTTGTCTTGTTATTAGATAAGGTCGGCGGGGGTGTATCAAGGTGAACGGATATGCATTTACGCGGGGAATTGCCTCTCTCGAGTCTAGTCGCGCGCTCTTAGATTTGATAACCTTATGGCAGCGGCAAATCGCGCAGAATCGCCGATGCAAAATTATTGGCGAACAAAAATATTTACTTTCGGGACGATTTTATCTTCCAAAAACTGTTTGTTAACTGCGGATTCACATTTTTTGTGAAGAACGTGAATGATTATAAAAATGAGAGGCTATACGATAGAGAGCGGTGTCTTTTTTTTTTAATTCAAGAATTTCGTCTAAAACGTAATTATTAAACTCATTGCCGTTCGAAAGTAATTTAGAACGTTCTTTGTCAACATATTATATTAAAATAAATTTGTTGACATTTTTGCAAAAAATATACATATCTTAATTAAAATTTGTAAAAAACTATACATAAAAGATACATAATAACCTTATTAAGACATAAAATATACATACTTTAATTAAAATCACTTCAATGAAACCTACAGAAAAGTTTAAAATAGCATAGAATGCATTCTTGTTGCTATTGAGATAATTACTTTTCTGACATTTATTGCTTATAGCGCCGGTTTTTCTTAGAAAACTTTAATATTTTTTTTACAAGTTACAAGTTGCTATGGCAGACAACTCGCATACTTATCTGTAATTTATGTCAGTCATCGCTATTCGCAACATACATTCGACGAAAGATATTTGCAAATCGTAGCTTTGAAGCGTTTTTGATTTGCAAATTTTGAACTTCTCTTGTATTTTTGCGACACCATTCCCGCCGCCGCTGTATACGCGAAAATTTCGATTGCAATGTTCATGTATGATCGTCTGTAGCGCGTCTCACTCGTTTTCTTTCATCTATCGATCTCTCGTGAAATCGATCTAATAAATATAAAACATATTGCTGTACGCTCGGTTGTGTCTGTCTTGTGTGCCGAGAATAGTTGCAAGAGGCACAATTGCACCAACTAATATTTACTTACATTTATATATCCTTACAAATTTTACCTATTTTTCTGCCTGTTTTTGCACTTTAATAGAGGCTTTTATCTTTTAGAGGTTTTTATGCTGTTAAAACTGTTCGTAATTCTTTTTATTCTATTCTCAATTAATAAAAACTTTTTTTTATCAAGTTTTTTTTAAGCAGAATCTTTTCAAATAGTTTTTGTAAATCATTTTTTTAGCGTCGAATCAAATATACATATATAAAAAATTTAAATACATATTGAGACTGCATTTTTAATATGTATTTGAAAACATCGAAATTTATTTTCGGCATTATTATTTTGTGTTATTTTTAATATTCTGCAGAACGTTACATTTAGCTTGACAAATAAGTCGACGACCTGTTCTCGTTTTGCTTTTGACAAGATTCGGAGTGCAACTTTGCAAATTTATTTTTTCGTTGTTACGTAACACACTTCTGCGTGTAACGTTAGTTTCAAGCGCTCGTTTCAACTGTCTTACGTCGCGAGCATCAAGCTTATCAAGACTACGTTATCATTTTACGCTCTTGTATAAGCTGACTTAGACCCGACGCGTGAAAGAGTTTGTTGCATCTTGTTATCTGAATGTCGCGAAAGATACTTCGCATTTTTATCAAAAAAAATTCATTTTACTTATCAATTTTTTAGCAAATTTTTGTGCCAATTTTAAGCAATGTGAAGCATTAATTTTATTATAAATCGCATGGTATTAGTACGATTAGTACGATTTTTATTAGTATTTTGAAATAATAAAAATTACGTCATTTTTTAAATCAAAAGCGTAAGACAGATGTATTACAAGATAAACGTATATTTTTTTTCTCTTTTATCTTTGAATTAAATCAAGTGCTTCAGATATCGATTAAAGTCTCGGAAAACAAAAGTTTCATCGAATTGTTACGATAAAAAGAAAACATGAAAAGAAAACCATGAAAAATATTTGATAGTATTTTATTTGCGTGCAAATAAACGTTATGAAGAATGAAAAATGTAATGAGAACAAGTATGTTTAGTTTTCTTATAAGAAAAGAAAATAAAAAAATGCGCAATGTGAGCGCATATTGATAAGCAGAGAATCTCTGGCGTAACCTCCTTTCGCGTACGTTTGTCTTTGTTTATCTAAGCACATTTGATGGTTAGTGTCACTTGTGTGGATAATAATAGTCACTATTTTTTTTTAGTTTCTTTTAAATGAGAGCGTTACTTTACATGCAGTTGTCAGACATTCTTCTTAACATCTTCTCTTAACGCATAATAAAGTCAAGAAACAATTGACTATTATTTTTAAGGGCGTAAATCTTTTACAGTTAATTAATACGTCTAATTAATATAATTTATTTTCTATCATTTTCTATCATAAAAATGTTTCGAATATTATTCAATAATTTAAAGTATTATAATCGCAACTGTAAAGAGCGTAAGAAATGATTGACACATTTCTGTTATTCAACTATGTGAATCGCGATTCTTTTTATTTGCGATATGAAGCAAGTTCAGAGTACACGTTAACATATTACGAATTCAAAAAAAAATTCCCCGACAACGATTGAGAAAGCAAAAAAGATCAATGTTACTTCAAGCAAATTAAATAGCTCTTAAGAGCGGAACCTTGAACGATTGTACTGTTTACCAACCATCGTTCATTCGTATTTCATCGTTCATTCATATTCGTCGACAGTTATTGTCTGAGCTACATCTATACTATTACCAGGTCTCGCTTGGTCGATTCGCAGCAGTCAAAATTGCTTGCAAAGAGATACGGTGGTCTTTAGGCTGTAAAGATTGTCATATTCAAAAGTGAAAGGTGACAACGACATTCGCCGCTTTTTCTGTGAAGAATCACAATATAAGTTCCTAATTGCACCAATAGGTCGTCGGATATCGTTAGTTTTATGTTGCGATTGGTTTTTAATCGAGACTGATCATTGGTCTAACAAACCGGCTGGCTTGGTAAACGTCTTAACATAATTCGCTTGATAACGTAATTCTTTTCTTTCGGTTCGACCGATTTAATGTTAATGTTTCGTCTTGATATAGATTTTTATACGCTATCTCGATTTTTTATAAAAGTATATAATTCTGTCTAAAGTTTGATTTTGTAGTTGTTTTCGTATTGTTTTCTTAATTTTTAATACAAAACATCGATATAAAATCGATATAAAAAATGTTGATGTAGAGCAAGATAAGTAACAGTGAATCAGTCTTCATCCTCCATATGTATCGTTAACACGTGGCTCATATCAAAATTTTCAAATAACGTTGTCGGGTCTCCGATACCGACATGTTCTCCGAAAACATAAGACGACTTTCAAGTTTATGTTTTATCAAGTTTGAGTAACAAGTTTACTCAAGATCAATATATATTGCAAACGATATTATCCAATTACTAAAGAGAGTGTTTGCTTTTTATTCCGCTATTCTATTTTCTTTACATACGTTCGATGAAAAAAGATAACGCAATCATCAAGCATATGGTTTTCCCGTGGAGCTAATCGACGAGTTGTCAATAGATTTGCGAGTATGAATAGAAACTCGCTAAGCTATACTGCTCACGTAGCTCACGTTTATATCATATTCAATCGTCGCATAAGTATGTTTGCTTTGGATAAGAAACTCACCCCGCAAACTCGCGATCGACTCTCGAAAACGTCACAGTGATGAGGAATAAGCCTTTTGATTTTTCCGCCACGCGATGTTTCTTTTGTAGACATTTTTTTCCGCGACGCTTGTACATTTAACAAAAAAATACAAAGTAACGTTTTTCGGATTTAATCGTAATTGTGTTAAAAGTGAATTTAATTATACTATTTCTACTTATTTAGAAAGTAAAATCATTTTTTTTCTCAATAACGGAAACTTAGGTTGCAATTTTTTTCCGTGAGTGTCGTGCAAAAAGACCAGCAGTATGTGTTTCCTCTTATCTATGATGCAATTATCGCGAGCGTTAAACAAAATATTGCAGTTATTTTCGCAAGTTTAATTAGTCTTGTTTCCTTGACTCTCTTAATTTCGCGTAGCGTTAAAGAATCAGAACAGCTTGGTAGCGCACCTCGAGTAAGTTCTCGTGCACAACAGGCCGTGTAAACACTGACTTGAAGTCTCTTTCGTCCTTCTCTCTTCTGAGAGTAAAATAAGTAGGTATAAGATTTGTGTGTACGTATATATCTTTATGACCTCAATTTGTTTTTCATCTTTCGAGAATTGGTGAAGAAACGCCGATCCGCAAAAATTACAATTGCCATTTATTTTTTGCAGAGCTTTTATATTCTTTATTCTTCTGGTATTCTTTATTATTCTTTAGTATTCTCGCAAACGGAAATTTCTTTTATAGTATCATTTCGAATATTTGTCGAGATAATATTTTTATTTATTTGTTTTAGTCTTCTTACTCATATAGTGTTACATGAAATTCGTTACTCGCAAAATCATAAAAATTAAGAAAATAAAATATATATATATTATTTTTATTAATACAATACGATTTCTCATAATCAAAATATATATAACTCAAAAAACAAAATAATTATAAAACAAAATAATTATAAAACAAAAACGTTTGAGGAGAAAAAACTTTTATCCGATGAATTCTTTTACATATGTGTATACACATATCTCTCTCGTTCTTATATATACTAAACAATGATTTAAGAATAGATGTTATCAAGGATAAAATATGTCGACAAGACGCCATCGGCTATGTAGGATTTTCCCGATTTTAATTAGTTTAATTAATAGCGGACGAATATGGTTGGATGGTAAACGAAGCTCCCGAGAGCCAGATTTCCTCTATTCTACGTTTTCTCTACGTTCTTGTTGCATCAAGTATTTCTCGGTGTATGTTAATTTATTTAATTAATTGCTTGGGAAACTGGGGAATGTACAGACTAATAATCTCATATATATATATATATATATGTATATATATATATATATATATATATATCTTTAATGATTGAATATTTCATACAAATGTAAGAAAATACTTAATGCTTTATTTTATATTTTAATACAAGATTTTACGCAGTCTCAGATTAACGCAAAAGCTATTTTTATCTTTGAAACAATATAATAATGTACATAATTCACAGTAACCATTGAATAAAGATGTTAGTACGTTGTAATTCGCTAATTCGCATATGACATTGAATATAACTTATTAATGCTAAGACAAATGTATGCTAAATGCCATCACGTATTATTTTTGTCAATCTACAGTATGCATTCTTGCACAATCCTAAAAGATGCACACACGTGTGTGTGTGTGTGTGTGTGTGTGTGTGTGTACGCTTTCGGAAAGAGAAGTGTCCAAAAGAGAGATACGACATAGTGATATAAGAGAGATATGATATAAGTAGACTACAAAGATAAATGTTCTTGATTCTGGACCGTGACTGGATATTTTTATCTTTCAAGAAGTGTCTCTTCGTGACTCTTCGTAACGAAACGAGAAAGATGTAGCTATAAAAGTGAGCGAGACACGATCTTCACATTATCGACAATAAGAGGAAAGAGAGAGAGAGAGAGAGAGAGAAGTATGCAACTATATAAGAATCTTAGATAAAGCGGTTTTTTTTTTCAAACTTTTCTGTTTTATATTGTTATTCCAGTTACATATATTTTGATTATGAAAAAAATCGTGTCGAGTCAATAAAAATAACACACACTGACAAAAAAAATATATTCTTTACCGAGTATCAATGAGCCACTTTTTTATATTTTGTGTTAAGTTTTTCTTAACATAGGAAAACTAAAAGATCTTTATTTTCACGCGCATACCTTTATATAATACGTTGTAAAACATTATACGTTGTATAATGTTTTAACAAGTTTTAACATTGTTAATGTGGGCGCGTCCGCCGTGTTGTTTCAAATGTCACTAGGGAAACAACTCAATCCCAAACTTTGTAGTCGGATCTTAAGCTACGTAAACTCATTACTTAATCATTGCCTCGGAGTATCATGGCGCGTCGACGGAACGACCGTAATTGCATAAAGCTATTTTACAGAGAGAGAGAGCATTGCGCTCTCAAATAAAGGGTAGATCTTGAAGAGACAACGAAGCATTTTGATCAACTTATACGCTTGCAATAAACGAAGAGACCTTCACTGTGATGCTTGAATTATCGATGGTAAGCGTTGTCGTAACTTTATTGAGATTTGCGTTGTAGCCGTATCGAATTATAAACATTCGAAGCGAGAATCCTATAAAATTGACATTTACGATGAAATAAAATGCTTTGTTTGTTATTGGAATTTGTTAGAATGTAAATTATAGATTGAAACACGTTGAAAATCTTTTTTGGTAGGTTAATGAACATCTATCGGTGGTGTGTGATGAAACATCGTAAAAATGATTTTTGTTTGAAGTATAAATTATGCATTTATTACAATATAGTATAACAACAATACAATATAGTATAACAAAGTTTTAAAGTGGGATTTATTGTATCGAATATCGATATCGAATATTGATATCGAATATTGATTGTAGTGTAAACAATTAATTTTAATATCGATGAATTGAAGATATTTTAAATTATATAGAATTCTTAAATTCCCTCTGTCTCTTTTTCTTTTAGTGTTTTAAAATTTTATAATGCAAAAATCAATGTGTGTAGTAAACGCGAAGTGCGACTAAAGCAGCTGTGATTTAATAGCGAACATAAGTCAAATCTTATGAGTTTTTTGATGTCTACTCTGAGCTCTGAGCTATTTGGCAGTAAAAAGCGCTTAACTACTAGGTTTGTAGTGTTCGTGGTTATTTCGCGGAGAAAAAGAGAGAGAGTGAAGTTGTATGTGTGCAAGGTCACGATTGGAGACTTCGGCGAGGCCGTTGTACATTATTTTCAGTTCCGTCATGTCAGCATTTTGTATTTTAGTTCGCCAAGTTCTCCGGCGAAATTACGTAGCGGACGAAATGGCGCGTATTTTCAACAAAACATGACGTCGTCGTCGTTATATCTAATAACGCTTCTAATATGCATATCTAATATGCTTCTAATATGCATATCTAATCGAGAAAAAAATTTGCATCCAAGTCGGGAACTTGATTAATCGCGCTCTCAAGCACGACGTCATAGAGCGCTATACTGTGTGTGTGTGTGTGTGTTTTTGTAAGAATTGAAGTTCGATCAAACTCCGATCATGATGTAAATTGTGATCTAGTCTATTATTTCTTTTTTTCTCGTTGTGCTTCATTTATGCGCACTTCATAATTTTAATAGTTGTTGTAAATCGCAAAAATCGTGTACATTTATCCACCGAGTACGTACTTATTAAACGTGAAACGCAAAAGTTGCAGTTGCAGTATTTTCAGATGAAGCATTTGAGCCAAGTCTCTCTGTCTCCCTTTCTTTCTCTCTTTTTCTCGCGGTAGAAATGCATTCGATATGTGCAATCAAAAATTGCTTGCCTTCTATGAAGAAGTATCAGAATGCGCTTCGTCAACCGTTATATTTTCTCTCGTGATATAATAGCGTGCGTTTTGAATTTTCAAATGTAATAAATAACGTCGTATTACGCGCTAATCTGTTTCTTCAAATTAATATATATCGCTCGATAGAAAATGTAATTTTATTTGCCTCGGTCTACTCTACTCATTTTTTATTTTGAGAGAAACATAAGAAAATCGAACTTATAGAAAATTTGTATTTTAATATTTTATTGATATAAAATTTATAGCTTATTGACAGCTTATTATCTAGATACGATATCAAAACGGTTTTTATCATCGACTTTTCAGTGTGTGTGCATGCGCGCGTGTGCGTTAAAAGAGTTCTTAAAGAAACATAAAAATAGAGGGTGATTTCCGATAGTTTTTATCGGAGATTTCTCTTATCGTGAGTCGCTATTGCACGGAATCGAACTCTCAAGTGGACACACACAAATGCGCGCGAACGACAACACACAGTAACACGCTCGGTGTGATTACGCCCGTCCTTTACCTAGGACATTGCGTTCTCAGTTACGTTTGACGAGCTATCTCGATAGTGTTCTCGGAAACGTTCGTCGACAATAGATTAGAAAAGGATAATGAATGTCTATTATCTATTAGCACGCATATAAATATACGCTCCCGAAGCGTAACAAGATAACATCATTTGATTACACAAAAGTCGTGTTTAATTAATATAGAAGATTGGAAAAATTTCTTGTTATATTGGAAGTTATTAGAAGTTATTTGTTATATCGACTAATTTATGTAGGAAAAAATACCGTGTAATTAATTGACATTTATAAAATGCGTTATTACTCACTATGGTTATATTTATACTTTGCTTTCATATCCACCTCTTGTTATGTCACTTTTTCTGATAATAAGACGCAATTTGTCTCTCCAAGACAATAATTATAATGGTTATAATAGACAATTCTTCGTTACGAATCAGATCGTTCCTACGTCTTAACGGCAATCGCTCGTTTTTTAATTGCATGCAATTCGCATTGCAAATTAGCTTTGCAACACAGTATTGTGAGTTCTTTTGCGTAAAATTGGCGCACGACATTATTATTTATATCATTACAAATGATTGTGCAAAGTCTATCGCGAAATATATACTTGTTAAAATAAATATGCAGCATATATATGACAGATATGCAATTAAGACCTCGCGAAGAGATATCGAGAGGAAGTCCATCGCGTAACAGTGATATTTTTGTCGTGCTATCAAGAATATACTGTGTGCTACAGTTCATATTTATTTATAACATACTCCCGAGATACAAGAGTAATTTTCACGAGTCAAAAAAAAGAAACAGCAATTATCATTTGAAATAGCAATTATCATTTTGATATCAATATTTAAATATCGCAAAATTTTAAAAACTCATTCGCGAAATATTGAAAAGTGACTTATTTTTTATACAAACTTCATTTTGCATGTTATAAGAGAAAAAGAGAGAAAGAGAAAGAAAGAAGAGGAAGTTGACTCTGATCTTTTTAGGCTTGCACTTGTTTCACGGATTATTTGTCTTCGTGGCGATTGAGAGTGCTTTCTCTTCTTGCGCAACAGGTCCGAAGTCCTACCGCAACCTCCATGCTCTTTCCATCTCTTTCTCTCTCGTCCTACCACAACGTGTCCTGACTCTCGTCTGTTATACAGCATCACAGTGACTCTTCTTCCATAGCTCTTCATTCGTATTTTGCATTTATCTGTCGATATCAGAAGCATTGCTCGTGATATCGACAGATCTATGATATCGAACGAATCTCGCAATTTTCCTTTGAAAAAAATCTTCAAGTAGTGTTGATTGTGTGTGTTAATAGATTTCGTAATAACAAGCTACTTACATTTTCTTTTAAAATCGCAAATTTTAAACGATATTTATGTTTATTCAAACTAGCTTTTTGTTGCGCGCGTTTCATTATTTCTCATTAGTAATAATAATAATCTTCCAATCGTGGCAAAAATAGAAACGCACTTTGGGATCAATTGTGCTGTGTGTTTTGATTTTAATTCTCAACTCGCCTACATGAAAAGCAGAAATCCACTAAATAATAAGCTCAATATACGCAAATATTGTAGATACAATTTTTATTTTTTATTTTTTTAATACGAAGTTGTATTGCTCGGCGATTTCTTCTGTATAATGAACAGTTCACATTTGACAATGCCGTAATAAAACGCGCGCGTCAATAAAATTGCCTGAATAACCGTTTTTAAGAAAAGGGTTAAAAAGCATATCACACGATGATAAAGCGTCACACACGAGCGCAAAATGCACAATACTGATGTGGCGTGTTCTCTGTATCATTTTAAATGCACGATATGATTCGGAGAGAAAGAAAAAGAGAGAGAGAGAGAGAGAGATGTACGCTTTTCATTTTATTCACCGGTGAAATTAACTCCACAATAATTCATTCTGTGGAATAGAATACGTTGTATCAGTATTGTATAAATCATTCCTCTGATGAGACACATTCGCGCGGTTGTGTTCGTGATTTCCAGAAATGTGAGTATATTCAAATGATACGCGACGCAATTGCGAGTGTAATTTTCACTTTTTTTCGTGTTATCTCGATTATAATAGAAGTGATATTGTTTAGTTTATTGCTATTTCTTGACTTACTATATATTTCATTTAAATATTGTAAAAATAAAAATAAAAATAAAAAAATATTAATAAAATTGTAGGCGATAGTTTGACGGTTCGCATCTGGACCGTTAATAAAAATATACATAAAGATATACAAAGATATTAAAAAATAAATAAAAATATTTTGATTTATTAATTGTAAACATTTTTAATAGCTATTTTTGTGTTGTTTCACGAATCATTGCGGAAATTCGAAGAGAGTCAATATTAAATTCCATCGGAAGAGAAGATGAGAAGTGCGCGCGCGTTTTTCGCGCGCGAAACGCTGAGTGCGCTATCTGAAAAATCACGTGACACTCGATTGTGGAAAATTTTTCGTTCGCGTCATATTACCGCGATAATATTTAGGAGAAAAAATTCCGTTCTCTCTGTCTCTTATTCGTTTCTATGTTCACGTTCTTAAGCAAAGACAATTTCGATGAGGTCAGAACTTGGATAAAAGTTTTAATTGCCTGCGAGGATTGAGACTTCTTTTTGATGTCGTTATCGGGTGAAAATAGGAGAAGACAGTGCAAAAGCGTTACAAGTTGCAAGTGGCTCGTTGAAATTGCGATGTCCATTGCTGCAAGTCGCAATCAACATCGCTTACTCTCAGTTTTGTCGTGATGAAATTTACGATAAAATGCCGCTTTTTTTTTTTTTTTTTTTTTTTTTTTTTATTTTTTTATAGAAAAGTTTTAAATCAGAGCAACATCAAGAGAGCTGATTTTTTAAGTCGGCAATTATATTTAGGAACTTTATGTGAACAGCTAAAATTATCTCGACTATTAATAATGTTATTATTTTGCTTTATCGGTAAAACTTGTGTAATTACACATTCGTCTTTATCATTTCTCCAATTTATTCTACTTAATAGTGCGTTTGTTAGTTCTGTTAATCGTTGGTTTATTTTGTAACATAATTTTTGTTGTCTTATTATTGCTTCTCAAATAAGAATTTTGACCGAGTTTGCAAAAACCTATACAGATAACGTGCGAGTGCAATGTTCGTAATGAGCATCGCAGATAAAACAAAGCTTATAACGTGCAACGAGAGCGCGTATATAGATTTAGAATTATTACGCGAGTCGGCTTCTTGAAATTACGTTTACTCAACTTAAAAGATAACAATAATTTTGACAACGGGCAAACACGACAGCAGATCTTGCAGCCTAACGCGCTCGTCAAGGAACCGTTATATTCGCTAACGATAATTAAATAAGTTGTGGACGGTCGGATGCACGTAAAAGCGCGACAGATGCTCGCCATCCTTCCGTCCGAGGGTAAAAGCCTCGAAAAAATCATCGCACGCGTGGGTGCGCGATATCAGCGTTTGCATGCTCGCCGCATTAGGCTGGCGGATCGGCCGAGCTCGTAGAGTAGAGGAAAAAAAGAAATAAGCGAAAAGAGAAGGAACCGGGCGAAATTACCTATACGTCGTGAACGTTCGGCTGGAAGAGCTTTGAACGAGTCTAGACGTAAGCGACGGGAGAGTGCCGTGGCTCGTTTGTCGTCTTTTTTACCGTTTTTTCTCTCTTACTAGACAGCAATCGCCGAAAAGAACGCGTTTCCTGAAAGCTAGTTAAGTACTGATTATTATTGTCGTTGGCTAAATTTATCTTCTTATCTTGCAGATAATGAGTACATGCGGAAGAAAAAATACTGTAATAAGTGACAGAAAAACAATATATTTTAATCGGTATCTGAGAGTTATTTGCGTCTCTCGAAGTTACTTTCGATCATGTTTTGTTGGATGCTGTTCATCGCACGTTGATGACGTCGAATAAAACACACTGACGGATTTTTGCCATACAACATTTTAAGTGCAAAGCCGTCACGTACTGCCAGTTGATTTCCAACATTAAATCCTTTGACCTGGTATTCCTATTTCTTATTTCTGTTTAACGGTGCATTTGTCGACCATCTGCGAGTCGTATTTTATTCAAACATTCGAAGTATATAGTCTCTTATAGTATATAGTCTCGATTAATTAAAAGGAAAAGTTGGTGAGAGCTTTCGAGTCTTTTAACTTCTTAAAAATATATGAAGAATATTTTTCTTGCTTGCAATTTTTATTTATAAGTAAGCTTGAGCTACAAACTAATAGTGAGATTCGGACTTTATATAAAATATGCAAAGCTTGCGCAGATTTAATTTGTTCTGTAATTAAAATTTTTTTATATTTGTACTGCAAGTAAAAAAATTAACTAATTATTATTACTTCGCGTATATAAATATAAAACTTATCCGAGTTTCAACGTTATTGAGATGATTCTTTTTTGTTCGAGAAAACTATACAATTTTGTTTTTGTTGCGTCTGACAATCAGTCATCTGCAGCGTTTTGCGTAAATCGACAAAAGCAGTTGAACGGCTGTTGCGACAGAAAATTTATTCGAAGGCCGCTTTATATCTTTAAGCGTGTATTTTACGATCTTTTATATCGCTGCACGATGCGTAGTGCAACTACGAACGTTGTAAGAGATTTTTTATTAACAATGTACAAGGCTACATTTTTTATTTTTGACAATTTTGTTTCTCGCACAAATTTAACCTGTTTTGGACACGGCAAAGATTGACTGAGCGAGAATGTTACCCACGTGTCAATTTTTTATAAACCTGTTCAATTATTATTCTGTTAATTTGTTCACTTTGTGTTAAGTTTTTGATAAGTTCTCGATAAAAACCTATTTCATTAATCAAGTCAGTATAATAGTATAAATATGTTATTCAATACAAAATATTTTGAGACTGAGCTAAATATTTTTTTGCATTAGATACTTTTACTCTTTCGTTTAGCAATATCGTTGATTATAAGCAATAGTGTCAACCTTCTAGAATTTAACAACCTTCTTCGAATTCGTAAATTCCGCTATTTATTCCACAAATGCATACGCATGTCATTATACACCTGTTTCTAACGCAGCTTATGTGTTATATCGGCAGATAACAACTGTTCTTTTATAAGTTTCACAGCATCTAATTTATTTTCCACGTTTAATATTTTATAGATATTTTGCTAATTATATATTTTTTTAGTAACTTTGTCTTTTTTTATTAATTAAATAAGTAGCCGCGATACGCACATGCGCTCGCGTGTCACAAAGCAATCTAGTTTCTTAGTTTCTCTCGATATAGCTGTCTTTGCTGCTTCATTCTTACGGCAGCATTTCTTTTGCTGGAATACGCGGATGTTTCCTCTATCTGGATCTTCTTTCTTCGCGCGAGGACCAACAAAGAAAGATTGCTGTCGCATCCGGAAGAGCGATTTGCTCTGTACGGCATAAAAATGTCCGCGAATAACGACGGAAGAAAGACACGCGAAGCGTCTGCATCCGAAGATCGCTTTCAGCCGCGTCGAGACGGTATCGCTTGCCTGACAACTGAAGTCTAGAGTCTCTGGTTTTACGACATCACGTCTGATATGAATTACTCGTGTGTCGCTATGATTACGCGCGTTTACTGATCATGTTACTGATGAGAAGAGAATAAAAAACGACATTGCATCATAACGACATTGAAAATTTATCATTTTTTATTTAATTGTATCGCAAACTGTAAAAAAAACAATTGTTTTCTTCAAGTAAACAAATTTGGGAAAGACAGTTACAGACAAATATGAATATTTCACGTATATGAATATTAACAATTGAATATTAATATTCATATATACGTGATTTGTCGCGTTTTTCTTTCATGGAATTAATTAAATTTGCAGTTATAAGCACACAATGTAAGGTAATCTCGAGAGAGAGAAGAAGAGAGAAAGGGAAGAGAGAGCGAGCTTTGTTAATGCAACTCGATATTTATCGTTAGGTAAAGAGAACGTTACGTTGTTAATAGAAACCATTTAATGTCGCATTTGCGCAGCATACTATAAGAGAGAAAGAAAGAGAGAGAGAGAGAGAGAGACCGGTAAGCACCAACGATCGTAACCGTCGATGTCAGTTCTAGTAAATGGAGAATGTAAAATGATGTTCAATACAAACTCTGGCGCACGAGAGACGAATCGACATTCTGACGTTTAATTAACTTTGTCGCGTTAATTGAGAGACAGCGTTTGCTGCTCGCCAAGTGGATCCATTTGGCGGTCGCGATCCGTTTGCTCAATACATGCACAACCTGACGCTTTCATATTTCCGTACAATAGAGAAAAATATCTTTTTTTCTCTACAAGTTCTCTATTTACTCGAAACATTAAAAGTTACGTTGAAAAATCTGATTATAAATGTCAGTCATCAAAAATTGAAAAATCGTTTATTTAACGTGTTCTGCATACAAAAACTTCACAATTGTTCGACAATTGCGCTTTGTCGTTTTGATATTTATTATATTTATTCATGAACACGATCGATTCGAAACAGAGTGTAAAATTTTGTTCACATTGTGGCGCGTTTGTTATATTTATCGTTCCTAATTGAACAATAAATTGAACTTAATTTTATTCTCAAGAATGATACACTGAAAAAAAAGTAAAAAAAAGTTTTGTTGAGATAACCAAACTTTAGTAATCTCAACCATAACTTTGGTTCCCACAACACTTTATTTGATTCGATTTACCAAAGTTGGTTATCTCAACAAAACTTTTTTTTTCAGTGTACTTCTTGCTCTGTGAGTATCTGCAACGTTGTAACGCGCATTCTAGTTGTATTGTAATTTCTTGGAGATTAATAGATTCCTCTCCCTCCGATTCATGTCACGATGATCTATCGGAGCATGTCGAGTACAGTGCTCGATTCACTCGATTCACTCACGTCGATTGATTAATTACGAAACGAGCTCGCGTGTTCTTCAGCGTTAATTGATTGGCTCGCGATCTTCCTACTTATGCGTTTATCTAACAAAAAATGCTACATTCTGCGGCTAATATATCTCAATAATATATATATATATATATATATATATACGTGTATATATATATATATATATTAAATATACATATATAAAT
>QVOB01028635.1:0-39633 GCA_014839585.1 Pseudomyrmex concolor | reverse complement strand
CAACTGGCCGTCACTGTGTTCGATATGGCTTCTTAAGGAAACCAATTAGTCCCTCGAGTGACGGGTCGTAGTTGAGCTCATGCAATTGTTCAATTAACCCTTTGAGATATTAGATCGACATTATTGCGCGATATTTTGCTAACAGAGAGTAATATAGTTACGGGTCACATTTTGCTTTTTTTTCCGCGTTTCTGCTCTTTTTTTTTTCGCACGCGAGTAAGCGCGAATTCAGAGCCGCCACTCGGCTCTTTATATCCGTCGTCGGCGGCTATTAAAGTTGCTCGACTTTTTCTATCGATCAATCGCAAAAACGCTCTGAGCATCGCGCGCCCACCGCCACTCCGAGACAAAAGCTGTTACGAGTAGGGTGTAAATGAATGAGCCGTCCTATCGTGAAAAATGGTTTCGGCCGAACTCCGAGGTATCTGCTAACGATTGGTCACTACAGTTCCACGTTGACGTGTTTCCTCTGGCTGCAAAAACACAATGGAGGTCGGGTGAAAAGAGAGAGAGAGAGAGAGAGAGAAAGAGAGTGAGCCATTTTATTTGTCATTTGGCATTTTCCACGAGATGAAATTTAAGGTACGCGAATATCAGAAACGATGACTCATCAATCAAAATTGCAACGATCTGTATATCTATGTATGTATTATGTGTTTTGTTTTCATTGTGGCAATACTCCGAAATGTACGTCGATTAATTTGTCTCAATTAGCCGCGATCGTACGTTGCATTTGACGATGTGTATCAAATATACGATGTGTATATCATAATTTCATGAACAGGATTATCGTTTCAGATATTATCCAACTTTATTGACTTGTCGCGCAGTATTTTACAATATATACATATGTATATATATATATATATATATATATGTATATGTTACATTATTTGATATATAAATATTAAATATTGAACGGGATTATATGGAATTGTGCGTATCGCCGTTTATTTGTGATATCAAAGAATTGACAGCGTACAGTTGTAAAAAAAACATGCGGGAAAATTTTTCGAACAAGCCGAGCTAGTTCGGAGAGCGTTAATGAAAAGCTAAATGAACCGTTTGAACCACTCTCTTTGAATGCGACGTACGTAGTGGATCGTCGAAAGATTTTCGCGAAACTTCGGGAGCGTTCTCTCACAAAAGCGCAAGAATGTGAGGATCGAACTCCGTAATTTTGCCGAAACGTTTGCGAAAAACGTTCGTGGCGTTACAAGTGGACTTTGGACGATACAAGACGCTCTCATCTGGGAATAGTTTTTGTATCTACATGCGCACGAAAAAAAAAAAAGTTACAAAGTCTATTAACCGCGTAAAACCGGGATTTTAATGAGTAATTCAAACGGGGGACCGACAAAAGGTATCTTATGACAGAATCATAAAAATGGGTTTTACAACGCGCAAAAGCGCTTTTATGATTTATTGCAGCTGTCAGAAAAAGTTTGATCGTACACACATCAGAATTAACTGTAAACCAAGATTTCAATTTAACAAATGGATTTTTTTTCATACAGCGAAACGCAGTCTGCTTTATTGGTGTTTAATCAATTAATCATTTTAATTTTAGTTTTCTCTGTGAGAAATCTCACGCGCGAGACGAATTGTCGGAATGCAAGATAATTTTCGATGAAAGAAGATGTCGCCTCGTAAGCACATATTGATCCCGCGTATGTACAGGCGTTTTTTGTGCGAATTCTTTTTCCTTCCTCGCAAGCGACAAATTGCATTCCGAATAAAACATTCGAAGATACGATAGGAATGATAACGAGACAAATAAACGCTCGGAACCAAAAAGCAAACGTACGGTGTGTAAAAATATAATAGTTATGTTTTGTTGTCCTCTACGTGGCACGTGTCAATATGTAGGAACCGTATAAAAGTGTTTTGTTCAACGCTATCTATTACTCCGTTACTCTTCAATAAACAATTGTAACATGTGCGTCTCGCCGGCGGACAATAGATGATACGTTTCCATGCGCGCCGAATGCGATCGTGACGGGTGTACGAATGCAGTTAAATAATTCGCCGCGCATTCGCTAATAGATTGCCATTGGCGCGATTGTTTCTCACTTGAGATTATGCGCATAATCATCCCATTAGAATGCGCACATTTTATAACGATTAAGATATATGCACGATCTAAACGTCTAGTTTAATTGCAAATTGATTCGTCGCAACAATTGTCGAGTGTCTGATGCGTTGAGAATTAATTGGCAACGACTTTTATATCCGGCCGTGTCGGGACAAACATGTTCACCGATTCGCCGGTTCAGTGCAAATACGGAAATTTCGTGCGCATTAGTTCAAGTTCTTCAAGAACCGACGTAAAGTCGATTTATACACAGAGCATAATATACATATAAAGCTCGTTGGTCTCACGTGCAGCTATCGCTAGTTTTTTACACACGGCTCTAATAAATCTCCAGATAGATTTATTAAACTAACTGTACGTGCAATAATTAAGCTATCACATATTTTAATTTTTTTTCAGTTATTTTACATCTCTCACGCGAAACCGACACTTTGCAAATAAGCGGCCGGTGTATTGCCCGATGTTTCGCGGTGTGTGCTCGCGGATATTATCATAAAACGGTTAAAATATTACGCGGTGTTGCGAAAACTGGCGGCGGTAGGTGCTCTCTCTCTTTACGCGTGCCCGCGAAATAAGCACACGTTATTGCACCGTGCACTTATAGTCTCAGAGTAATTGCGGGACTCTCTGTGGCGGGCTGCAGCGGCAACTACGAATGCTTTCCGCCGCTAATGAAAAGCGCCTGAATGCAAAGGTGTGCGTCGTCGTCGTGGAGTAGGGGAGGAGAAAAACCGTCTCGATCCCTTGAAAGCGGTACGACGCAAGGTAGAAGAGATCGAACTTCAAAGTACATTGAGAAGCTTATATAGGAAGCTTGAGTAGAGATGACCTAAAAAATTGAACTAAACCAATCCCACTTGGCTCTTTCGTTCGCGATCAAAGTACTGCTCGTTCGCTATAACGTTTTACATGTATCCGCGCGAATACATCTTTTCTTTTTACTTGTCGCTTTCTATAGCGCCGAATTACCGAGTCGTGTGCTGATTACAAGAGCGCACGAGCACAGCTAATTAAATGACACTTGGACATTTTTCTCGTCACACACTATGACTTTTCCGATATTTTGTGATCTCACGCGTGTACATACATCACAGATTATTAGATAGAGAAATAAATGAAATTTATTAGATAAAAATAATAGATAAAGTCATTAAAAAGGACTTAAAAAATTGGAATTGAAATGACTTTTAAATGATATTTTATTTTTATTATTTAAATAGATAAAAATGCAATTTACATACGTAAAACATTGGTAAATATAATCCGATGTTGGAACGTAATTAATAGGAATATTGTTGTGTTGCGAGAAGAGAAGAGAAAGAGAGAAGGAAAAAGGAAGTAACAACCTACTACATACGTGTTTCTTCGTTACTTAATCGGTGAGCAAAACAAACTTTTTTTGGAAACATTTACTTAAAAAGTGAAAAGCAAAGAATAAAACTTGAACGTGGAACCTTAGTTAATCGTACTTTTGGTACTGGAGAAAGTCGTTGTATATCGGTGGTTTGAAAATGTCGCGAAAAAAGCTGCGATATGCTAAATTGTAATCGCGGAGATAAAATTATAAAGATCCTCTCTTTCTCTTGCTTTTAACACAACATTTTTTTTGTGTTAAAAGGTAACGGTACATATAAATAATGTACCGTTTACGATCATTTTTCTTCGTTGTAAGCTACAACGTGTATATATTAGGTGAAGTAAAAAGTTCTGAGCGTTTTCATCGTCGAAAAAAAGCAAAAAAACGCTCAGAACTTTTTACTTCACCTAATATATATAGGTAATTTTAGTCATATCTCTTATTGTACGGTGGATGATGTAACGTAAAACTACACACAGCAGCGGATGATATATACCGAGTGAGGGAAAGTAATTGAAGAAATTAATCCACTATTGTGTTAACACGAAGAAAACCGAAATTTATAGAACGTTCGTGGATAAAACTGACAGCGTTTCCTTTAGAAAACGCTCGCGAATCGCCCGCCGCATTTCGCAACAACGCATATTGCGTGATATACGAACAAAAATTTAATTTTTTTGCGAAATTATATTTTCGCGAGATTATCGATCAATGAGATCTCGAGTTACGTTTAAGTCTTAAACGGTCGCAAATAGAAGTTCAGCGAACGATAAATGTGATGAAAAAGTGCAGTTTAAATTTCGTTTAAATTTTTCTGTTATTTAATATCCACAGTTTTATTTCCTGATATATTGAAATCTAGATCACTTGAAGTGAAAATGGCAGCTACATAGCTGATATGAAAAATTAATTTATTTATATTGGCAGACAAAGAGTGATTAAACTTGTATAGTCGCAGTTTTTTTTATCACATAATTGTCTGCGCGCTCCAAAACATGGATACAAAGTTCCATAAAGTGGAAGTTAACTTCTTTATTTTGCAAGAAGTCCATTTCGATCTTGCAAATGTCTGTTCCTTTGTGTCTCGTTTGTCATGTTAAGGAAAAAGAGTGAAATTCTTTGTGAATGGAATAGTTCGAAGCGAAGTGCCAGAGCCGAAATCGCTCTTGCAATCGAGATCGCCGGATCAGTTTTTCTTTTTCTTTTTTTTTTTGTTTCTCGAAATATGTTTCGTACGCGGGAATATCTATAGTACTAGCAATTTGCAGTATCAGAAATATCAATTGCGTACAATGCGCTTATTTTATTTCATCACAGATAAACAGGTTCATTACTCGACGCACACACATGCATATCTTTCCCGCTGCACACGTGCGAGTATTTCTGCCTGAACTCTCGGATTCTTTCGAAATGTATTCAGTACGTGACTGGTATCAAATTGCTGGACACGGAAGTGCTTGAATCACAGCGCCACGGCACGAACTCGTGTGTACGACTGTTCGCTGTAAAGCTCGGAATGAGAAAACTCCGTAGTGTGCCCCAGCGCGACTGAAAGCCAAAGGAAATTAAAACCGATCTATTGTGCCTGTCTGGAAAATAGTGGACAGTTTGAAGCATCGCGGACCCTATAAATGCGTCGAACGGAGAATATCGATACCTCAAGACATAATCAATGTCGATAATCGCAAAAACACAGAGCATACACAAGAAAAAGTAGATGTATATAATCTTTACGTCTCTCGGAATATTTCATTCCTTTTTGGCAAACAAAAAAATATTAACGTTCCTGCGAAATCGTTACGTTGCGAAAAAGAATGGAGAATATTGAAGATGAGATACGCGCGATACGACGGACGACGTTAAACCGCGAGCGAAATCGTAGCTCACGTTCGCTCGCATGTCGATGATTGCCGGCAGTTCCGTGAAACTGTAAACAGCTGGTCTTTGTTTCATGCGAGATTATAATAGCAGCGAAGAAAGCAGTCGAAAAATCGAAAATTCCTTGGTAAAAAAAGCACATCAAAGAAATCTGTAGCGCTGTTTCGCGTTGTCAAGTTTTCTTTCAATATCGCAACACTGTGACGCAACATCTCGCAAAAAAGACGTTTTCTTCATCACAATTTTACATTTCGAGGAATTATTTACTTTATGTCACAAAATTTTTACTTATTCACGTGTAAAGCAATGTACATACATACATACGTCATTCGGAAACAGTCACAAAGAACTGAAGTTTTACGTCAAATTTCCAAAAAAATTGATTTATCTTTGGTTTTTATCACAAATAATCATATTATGTATTTTAGCATATTTTGTCTGACAATGTAATTTAATTAATTTTAGGTGAGTTTCATTTCGACCGGTTTTTATTTCTGACAGTTTTTGACTTGGGATATTTTGTCTTATCATCATTACAGGTCTACAATTTCATCGTCATGCGAACTATTCTAGATTCGGCCACATACATATAGCACGCACATATATATACACGTGCTGCATATAGCACGTATAATGAATGGGATTGCAGTTACCTCTCCTCGGAAACAATGATAGCATCGATCGCGGCTTCGTGGCCTGGGCCACTTGCAAATGTACGGAAAGATGGGCCAAATGGCCCGATTCAAAGTGCCAAACTTCGGACGTTGGTCCGGAGGCTCTTTTGTAAATGGCAGCTATCAGTGCTGTTAAGGGTCGCTGTAGCTTTCGAATTAGATTGGCCGCTATTCCGCCGGGTATGATACCGTTTCTCCTTGGCTCCGCCAGTTTCGGCGAAGAGAGGGAATAAGCGCCGCCGCCGTCGTCGCCGCCGCCGCTGCCGTCGGCAATAAAACAATTTTGCGCCTTATTTCCCTTACTCGAAATTCGCGGGAATTATTCATGCGGTCTCGCGCGCTTTCCTTGAACGCGCAATATGACGCATCCGCATGATAAAAGAGTTACGTGTACATAATGGAAATTTAGAATTTTTATTATTTTTCTCTCTCACGCGAGACACAAAGAGAAAAAAGCGCGTTAATGAGATAGAAGAAAAACAAGCTTTGCATGAATCCTAAATTAAAACGTTACGCGCGCGAGATATAATTGTTGCTTGCCGCAGCGTGCTTTCCGATGTATTCATGCAGAATAATCTACGTGCGTAATAGAAGCATTAAGAAATCAGTATGACATGATAAATGTCACAATTGCGTTTCGGATAATTACATATCCACTTGACTCTTGCGGTTTTCCAACGGTGATATATGACTCGGAAAGACAACGCGCGCCGTGCATTAATCTACAGTTAGGCCATATTTATAGCACGGCGTATCTACCCGAAATCTTTCCTTATTTGCTTTTGACATAAATCGCAAAGCACGTTACACACATAGAAGTTTTAAGAGTGATTTCTTACCGCAAAAGCCATCGCTCTTTGCAATGCGGATCTCGACGGTCTCACGGCGATGCGGACAACTTTTTCAAGGCACCTTCCAATAGGATGGCTCTCAAAAGATGACTTGTGTACGTTAGATAGGTTTTTCAAGACGTATGCGGTTTATAACATAATGTAACATCGTCTCTGTATTACACGTAATAACATTTAAAAATTATATTTATATAGAAAACTTGGATTTTTTGTTCATATTTCGTAAAAGCTGTGTAAAATATTGTGAGGCAACAAGAAGTTTTTTATTTATATAAAAAAATTTTTTGTATAATGCGCGCGGCATCTGTTTCAAGAGCGTCAAATTACTCGCAGCGTCGAAGTGGAAAAAAAGAGAAAAGTGCGATTCCGCGCGGAGGCGCAAAATCGTGTCGCGCCATGAAAAAAAAAAGAAAAAAGAGAGGAACTGACAATCTGTCCTTTTGAAGTAACGGTGGCACTCGAATAAGGAGAGAGCGAATACACAGAAGAGATGCCATTCTCTCGATTACTTCGTGCGTCAGTCTGACATTTAATTTCGCGCGAGAGCTATTGACATTTCGATCGCCGGCCTGCTAGATATCTGATATTTGCGTTTTCCGCGCTCATCGTTGCTCAAAAGCAGCGAAATGGTCTCGTGAACGTAAACGTTACACAACTGGAATCGAGCAACGCGTTACTTCCGAGTATTTAATTACTGGCTTTGCAGCTGTCCCGCGTGTGTAATAATGTTTGCATGGACTATATTAGTAGCTGGATACATATTCAACGAGAATGTGTTTTGATGTGAAAATTTATATTGTGTATATATATGCATGATTTTTAATATCGTTTTGCGATCATTATACGCTCGCGCAGCAAAGCGTTGTTGCGCAAAATAAAACGCCAACGAACGAACAGAAAGACCAATCGGAAAGCAACATATTTTTGCAACAAACAGGTTTTTAAATTCGAAGAGCAAGCAACAGTGGTGTGGCGAGAATTTCGTTATCCGGGATAATATGATAAAATGAAGAAGTTTAGAAGTTTAGTAGTTCTGAGTTTAGTATAAAGGCGTGACTCGAGTTTCAAAGAGCCGTCCTACCGGGCGCTCAAGATATCGCGCAATCTTGAACGATAAGGATTTTATCCCACCTGCCTCACCAAAAAGAGATTTCAAGCCTTACAACGTATAAGATAAAAGCATTCATATAACAAAGTTTCAAAGAGAAAGAGAATGGTCGGTAATGTCTGCGCAATTCGAAGTTTTATTCGACATTGTGTGTGCGAACTTATTCACAATTCACAAGTTGCGAGCAACTAAAACAGTCAATAAAAAAGCGCAAAATCGTTGATGCATACGAGTTCTTTCTTCAAACAAACAACATTAACAATAAACAAAATTATACATTTTACTTTTTTGTTGTTGTTCGGACTCTCTTTTCGTAATTGAAATTTCATCAAATTGACGGTACTTAAGGGGGAATCGATCATAATTAAAACACAATAAAACTGATAGTTATTTTAACGAGCTTTTCAGAACGACCGGACTCTAATTAAGAGAAACGATTCGAGTCAACACACGCAACACACGCGATATACGATATAGTCTATTACGTTGTGCGGAGCGCGGGAAATAGACGTGTTCTATTTTGTTCTATTCTTCGGTAATCCGTGGCGTGTGCGGAAATGTGCCGGCTGAATGCAACTTTACGATATGATTAGTCGGAGCGCGGAGTTACTTACTTTCGAAAATTTACCGCGAATATTCTTTCACGTAATCCATGTCCGCAAAATTCCGAAACTTCGGGGAAGATTTCGTATAACGTCCGAATTAAAAGAGTGGAGTTGGAGGAAGTTTCGGGGTCCGGTTGAATTCATACGATGATCGATGCTTTAAATTTTCGTATATATACTTACATATATCTCGGGACCAGTTTTCTCCCGATCGTTACCATTGCTCGTGTTAGAAGTTGGCTCTCGCGCGCGAGAAACTTTCGTCCGATATCGAAAATCTTGGTTCAGCATTATCGTGAAAAGAGTCGCGCACAATCTTGATCTTTTCTCCTTCTCTTTTCTCTCTCTTTCTCTCCCGGTCAGTTGTCATTCATCGAAAACTGTAACAAGGCCTTCGGCGGCAGGTAAACCTGTGCGCGCGTCCGATTCTTCAACGAAAATTATCCCGAAGTTGCTCAAAAACGGCTGAATCGCTATCGCCAATCACCGAAGTTTTTTTTATAAATTGATGCCAGTTCTACTCGCCGGGGAAAACGGTAACTTGTTACTTGAAAATGCGACAGACGTCTCGTTAGAGCGACGTCGTCTATACGTACCCCGTTGTAGCTTCCTAAGCATTTTATGTTGTAGCAGCCATCTTGATGGTAATAACACCTCAGTTTTTTCGTGATATAATTGGACGGCGGCACGGAAGCGCTCGTTGTAAAGTAGAACGGACTTGGGATTCTCGCGATGTTGAACGGTGTGCGTACAGACGCAGCACGCTGCTGAAGGTATGCATATAATTGAGTTTCAGATAATTTAATAACTTCTTAATGTTATTCATCGCGCGAGCCTCTTCTCTATCCTTCTCTTTCTACATTTCCACTTGGATGTTATCTCACTGAATTATCTCTGTAATTTGTTTGAGGAGAAGAACGATACGGAAAACACAAATCTCGGAACGTTGCGCGCTGTAAATGCATAAACAAGTTACGAACTATCTTAGCGTTTAATTGATTAATAAAAAGTAAGTTATAAGAACAATTCTGAAGTGAATTATACGCGTAGGAAAATTTTCAAATTCGGTATAAAGTTGATTAATTATTTCTTATTAATTAGTGATTTAAATTTACAACGAATATTGGTTTTTGTTTGTAAATACGATTTTTGTTCTTTGACGAGCAAGAAATACGTCAATAAAGAATCCATCAAGCTCGGTCGTAAACGACGTTATCGATGTTGCAACCAATTTTCTTGTATCGATAACGTACGTTCTCTTCAAAAGAGTTTCCGTGAAAAATTTTATTTCTGGTAAATTTCTCTCTCTCGGTAACCGCGAAGATCGAATTAATCTAGGGATTCTATGGCGCGGAAGTGCGACACGGCTGACGTGTAATATACCGTGTGGAACGTAATTATCGACGGCAATTACGTACAGCCGCGAGGCGGTAGTTATTTTAATGTGGCCCGGTTCACTGACTCTCACCTGCACCGCTCTCTCGCAATTCAATTAAGAGATCGAAAAGGGAACGAAGCTTATTGTAATTTAATCGCTGCTGTAAGGTCGTCCTAACATGATCGTAAAACTCTCGAATAGTCCATTAATCCTCTCGAATCTCTTTCGGTTTCATCGAATTAGCTAACTGCTCCGGTGGAACATGACTACCTGACAGTTTAAGGAGAAGTGCGCTTCGTTAATCGAAGAGGTTGGTTTTTGTATCGATTTTTAAATGAGATCTTTTTGATTAAATATTTCGCACAAACAGAGTTCTTGCAATTTTACGTATATCTTTTTTAATTCGTTTATTGCTTTATGTATTTAAAAATTAAAAATAAATAGTGCGCTTGTAATGTCTTGATAGGATTATTTGACATGATATATCCGCTATGCTGGAAATCGGTTTGAGATCGCGGACAGAGTATTTTTACATCTCGCGGAATTGGATTCGATTATATTCAATCAATTGGTCGAGGTCATCAGTAAGAACCGAATCAGTAAAGATTTGTTTTTTGGCGAGAACTTCGAGATCTCGGATCCAGCATCTTTATCGATCGGCCAACGCGATTGATCCGAATTCTAATGACTTTTCTTTAAGTGTCGTGAACGTCTGGCTTAGGTAATCCCGACTATTGATCATACCTTTGCTACCCTCTGTCGGGGGTTGCGCGTAAACTGGTGGTGAAATTTCCGTTATCCAGGAAACCCCAGCTAGATATATTCGTACACCTTTCCCGTAGGATCACTCGCTTTACGTTTGAGTACGTGTTACACGTGTTTGAAGCTGAAGGGCGTTGCAATCTGCTTCTCGCCGATCTCGGGTGCGTAAAACTTGATCGATATTCTACCGCGTTTTGTAATTATTATACTATAATAACACAAATTATTGTATTAATTTGCGCGCAACATCGCAAATGTTTTTAAATTGCAATTTTGTATAAAAGTTTTAACAGGGTTGTAGCTCTTTGCAACATTTATTTTGCACGAAAATGTATATTTTTCCTGTTGTAAATACGGTGTTATATTATTTTTGTATTTTATATTACTTTGTATCTTATAATTTTTTTATGAAAACGACGGTTCTCTGTGATTAAAACCGTTAAAATTTGTATGACACATGTTTAATGTATCGCTCGATTTACGTTAAAAACCAGCATACGGTTTAACGACATTTTCACGTACACGTTGTTTTTAAGATTTAATACAAATAAACAATTTACGCTCTTATTTCTTGCTTTTACTCCCCTTTTATTGCGCGCAAAGATATTACCGGTATTATACAATATAAAAACACAAGTGTCGAATGATGTAAAGAAAAAGAGAGAAATAAAATGAGTTAGAACAGGAAAAAAGACGGCGGAGAAGTGGCGAATTGAAAGCAATACAATATATCTCTGATTTGCATGTGAAGAACGGCGGGGAGCGAAGAACTCGCTGGCACAGAATAGTACACGTGATATACACAAACATTGGGATAGAAACAGAAAATCGCTTTTTTTTTTTTTTTTTTTTTTTACTCACTACAGATAAAATGACGCGAGAAATTACGATGATTTTAATGCGATTCAACGGCGCGTAAACGTGAAAATATAATTATCATACGAAACGTTATAATTTCGTGGACATCAGCAGTTTCTTTACTTCCGCGAATTCATTATTGAATTAATTCTGTGCGGAACATTTTCAGTATCTTGTATTTACCTACAACTAACAATTGGGAGTTAGAAAGAGAACTGAATAGTAATCGACGATCGAGAGAGGAAACATCATCGCGCGGATATTCGCGGAAAGATGCGGTTCAAAGCGAGAAATTGAATTTCTATCGTTGGAAGTTCAAGGAGTAATCCTCAATCCAAGAAGCAGAAACACACTTGATCAACTCGTTCCTCAAAGAATCCTTGATGCACCGGGCGCAGCGTTTTCCAACACTCGTTCCGAAGATCCTTTCGCGTAAATTTCGCGAAAATAGCGCGCGGCGCGTTGCACCGCGGTTACACCACTTCGGGCGTAAAGCGCAAAGGCCTGATGCTCTGAAATTAAATTTCCCATGGCGCGCGCGGGAAACCCCGACTGTATCGTGCGGGACGTAGATGCAGCTGCAGATTCAATGCAACTCGACGGACGCTCTGCATTGCAGTCGGCGGTTTGGCAATCGAGCTGCGGTCGGATCGATGTACTCCCCGGTACATCCGTGTATAAAGTTGCGTGTCTCCCTCGATCTCCGGCCGCGTGATCCGGCCTCTCGCTTCTTCCACAGCGCACAAATAATGCAACGACATCTGACCGACGTGCTCACATGCGACGCGCTAAAATTGGCGAGAACACAGGGTGTGTCACGAGAGGATGATAATTAACCCACTCGCCTCACACGGAGTGCATCGCTCCTGTGCAACTTCGGCCGGCACAATGAATCCCGGCTATATATAAATTACGTACCCTCTAAGTACGAGTGTACTTGGACTTTCTAGGTGAAGAATGTTTCGTTGTTATACTTATCACATTTGTCAAGTTACATCTGAATTTCGAAATATTATACAATATATAAATATAAATTGCAAGCTTAAGTTTTATTTTTGCGTGAGAATTGTGTATAGATAATAATGTGAGATTCGCATCAATTTGCGAATGTAAATCGAGAGAATATATGCTTCTAAACTTTAATTTAAATTAGCTGAGAGATACGTGTGTGCAATGTATACACGTTGTCGTTGCATAAATTTCGAATTACACATGTTCTACATGTAAATCCCAAAATAGCGAGTGGTTTAAATAACGTATGCGGAGTAGTGTCCGCTAACGGGTTTTAAATAAAGAATACATCTTGAAAGAAGAAATGAAAAGTTGCCGCGCACATCTCTACGGTGAGTATAACAAAATATCGTAAACGCGGACTTTGAAATTCGTTTTATTATGCAGTCAAAAAGTAGTTGAAGCGCATCGTTTGTAAGAGATCTGTTTGAGCATTCCCAGCGGAAGAATTGCGACATCTGTAAGTTGTTCTTCCGTCTTCTCTCGTGAAAAAGTTTCTCTTTCCCTGATACTTACTTACATCACGTTCGCGATCTCCCTTTACAGATGTAAGGAACCAGGAGAACTTTCTCTCTATCGCTTTAATATCTAGTTTGAATTAAACGGGCGCGCGGCTTTCGTATATCGCAACTTTCGCCGCACATAGTTATCACGTAGTTCGCGTTCGATAATTAACGCTTTGTTTTTAGCACACATGTTTTCGCGCGATTCGCGTGCGTGAAAACAGTAACGCAGCAGCGCGCGTGTATGTACGTGTGTATATAACATCAGCGCAGGGCCAATAATGACTCGGGGACTCTTAACAATCTCGAGTCTCACGGAGAATGGCTTTTACTGTTCGCTCCTAATCTCACGTAGAAACGTATAGAACGTTTCATTATACTTAGCCAGTTCGCGCAGTTTGGCAACTCTAGCAAATATCCTCCGGGTGTTTCCGCACATTATTACAATACTGAATACAGTTAAGATGTAATTAACCTCGCGTTCCCTGCAGAGAGACTCATATGTCTATTTCCGTTTCTCGAGATGCGATAATTAGCTTTCATAATAAATACGCTCGGTCCCCTCACAAGAAAACACGCTCGCACCGCACTGCCTGTGTGCGTTGCGGAAATTCGTGGTATCGATTTATAAATATATATACATATATGTTTTAACATCGCGACGGTATCTCAGCGTGTTCTACACGACCGAAAATATTCGACGGTAGTTCCGTACATATATATACACACATATATGTATTATATATACATATATATATATATACTATACATATAATATTATATATATACTATATATTCGCGCGCAAGCGGGTTTACAAAAGGAGATAAATATTTGTCTTTCGGAACGTTTCCGCACTTGCTCGACGTAGAAATCATCCGATTTTCTCTCTCTTTCTTCGATATCCGAAATCGCACAAAATAGTCTATGTTCTGCGGAATTCACTGAAATAATACTCTATCGTGTTGAATGTCGAATCTTGTTTATTACATACGTTTACATTTAAAATACATAGTTTTAGTAACTGTGAATCTATTTTCAAGCAATCTCGTGATTTTAAAACAAGATAACATTAGATATTTTCATATTTTATTACTGTGTCACATCTGTGTATTTCATACCGATAAGTTATTAAAACATTTTACATGTATATTTTCTTCCGCTCGATTTGAGAGACGGTAAGTTAAGGTTGAGTTAACTATCTCGACAGCTACCGTTTTGAAATTCGAGGTAAGAGAATCGACCGACCACGTGAACCGAGTGACGTACTGCATTCATACGTTATTCCGTCTGTCGGCAAGACTAATCCGGCGTGCTTTCTATGACACAACGTTTGTCTTCCGAAAGAATTTCACTGCCGAAGCGCGGGAGTCGTCCAGGTATTCTAACACAAAAGCTGCACGAACTTATGTAATATCACTTGGTTAGTCTGGCGCGTTTGATTCACGCTTTTTCAGTGCATGTAATCTCCGAGCTTTACGTTTCGGCAAAGTACGAGTCTGCTACTTTGAGCTTACTGATTCGGCTGCCGTCTAATCCCGAGCGACTCCGCCTTGCCCCGGGTGTCTGTTGCGTTGGTGCCATAGCGCGATGAATATTTGGTCAGATCCCGGGAGTATACAGAATTTTTCATGAAAAACTTTCCGCGCGCGCGACAGCGAACGAACGTTGAGTAATAAGTATAAAAGTAACTGCCGCTTGTGAAATAATGTTTGCGCGTTAGACGCTTTTAAAGATACACAGACGAGCGAAGAAACTCTTCTAGGTTGTTTTTTTTTTTTATTTATGGCGACGCAGTAAATAGCAAAAATGTTGTTTTTAGCAATAACTTCAACGTTGCTTTATATACCTATACACAATTTAGTACAACAGTGTACAAACGCGTCGAGATATATGTATTTGTACGTACGTGTATAGAAAATGGACGTCTAATAAAAATATATAGAATCTCGTAGCGCGCGGATCACACACGCGGATCACAAAATGGGACGTCTAGTTTACATACTTCTATCATTAGCTGTTGCTTTTCCAGTCGTTACCGAACACAAAAAAGCTGTTGTTTCGCTCTCCCGACTACTGCTTTCATTCGCTTTCGCGCACAGGGGTTTTTTTTTTTTTTTTTTTTTTTTTTTTTTTTTTTTTTTTTTTTTTAATTTGTATCGCGCTGCGGAGGAATGCGCCGCGGCGCGCGCACGCTTGCGTAGGGAATGAAATTTCCCAGCCACCTAGTAACCCGACCGTGTCTACCATGTATTTCTCCCTATTGTTCTTAATTTACGAGTCTCACGGCTATTCTTCTTTCGTTCGCTAATTAACGGGTCGGTCCGACTGGATTCGAGGCTGTAACTCAGGAAAATTTACCAGTCCGCGAGAACGCTCTATGATAAAGAAATCTCAATTATAGCGGCACGCGAGGACATAGAATGCATTGATATGTTTGCGTTGTTATATTACGCGACGCGTTTGCATTTAGATGTCCCGCTTTGGAGGCGGTTCTCTCGCGGCAAATGTACCATCTAGAATCTAGTCCAATTATTATATTTTTGAAAGACAATTCCAAATTAAACTTAAAAGCGAGAAAATCATCGCGAGAGACGAATAAAATAAAATTAAATATAAAATTATTGAGGCATGAACTATAAAAAAATTTAAACAATTTTATAACGTGATCTTAATTTTTTAATGGTTATTTTTATAATAAAAATTTATTTCTTCTTTTCTCTTGCCTGTTATATATGACACCAAAAATTTATCTGCGGAGATATCTCTGCATATAAAATCATAAAAGCACTCGCAACGAAAGAATTACGACGCAGATTTTAATGGGCATTTAAAAGTTTCGTCGAAAACGTGTTCGGTGCGTCGCTCGGTCGGAAGAACTTTCGGCTGCCAATACATTTTTCTGACATGCTTTTATTGAACCGGTCGATGTATAGGCAGAAGGTTCGCTTTTCTCCGCTAAACGCAGTTTCGTTTCCCGTATCTCGTCGAGCTGTTCGGAAGTTTTCATCTTATCGGGAAGTGAATTAACTTCCCTCTCCGTCTGGAATGGCGCGCATATTCGATAGTCGAATATTTGTTATCGAAAGGAGAAGATACTTATCAAGGCGAGTTCATTGTTTCCAGTCGCGAACTTTGCGAAAGTTAAACAGATAGGTTTGTAACTTCGCTCCTCGCGGAAGATTATACAGAACGGATGCGAGAAATGTGGTTCGCGCGAGAAAAAATTTATTTGTCTCCAATTTGTGCACATGTTTCCTGACACGCGACTTATTCGGTGTAATATATCTTTTTACACATAGAAAACAAAAAGGACTAGACAACGTACGCGTTGTTTTCTTTGACGTAATTAAACGCAGATGTCTTTGCGAACGTGCAAAAACGCATTGCAAAAGTAAGTGCGACAAATGTTTTCGTAAACAACATTCGGCGTGACAAACGCATTTAGTTGGCGCAACGATGTTCTCCAATAACAACAAACAAAAAAAACGCTCTTTTAACACACATACGTGTTGCAATTTGTAATTACGTTTAGTTGAGCGCATTACGAACTGCGTGGTGAAAAGCGCAATACGTCATGCGACACGGCAGTATGTTTCGCTTCCGCTGATTAAACATTCCGCCGTGAAATGCAAAATAATTAAAAGTTTGTCGTTTAATCTCGCGCGATTTCTCGAAACTCTGTCCGCGAAATCCGTACCAAAATTTCGCGCGCACCTATCGAACGTGTTGGCCCGAATTTGTTACAATTCCAGCGCGAATGTGTCGAACTGACCGGGTTTTCGATGAAATTACACCGCGGGCGAAATCCCGGGGAAAGATCGGTTATAATTAAAAGTGCCGTAATACAATTTCGTTCGCGCCAACATTTAGGCAACATTCTCACGTAAATCGTTGCCGAGCAACGTAATCTATGTAAAACCACGGATGCAATTAGAAAAAAAAAAAAAAGTGGAATTAGGGGAGCGCTCTGTTGTTTTTGCATAATGCGCCTTGGCAAAACGTTCGCTTCGTGAAATATTCTCGTTCGCGTCTCGTGCTTTTTGTGTAAATGTTTCATGTAATTGCCACCCAATTACGGCAGCACAACTACTGCCGAAGGATAAAAACGACAGGCGGGCCGTACGTAGGTGCGAAAATGTGCGTGTATGCGACAGTGAGAACGAGCCTTAATTCTCCCGAAAGCCAATTGGATTAACGGTTAGAGCCATTTTCCGCGCGCAGTTTCCCTTCGCTCTCTCCCGTGTCCCCTTTCGGACCTGTTTCTCTCACTTCTACGGGCTGTCGAATCGAAAGGAGGGAAGGAAGAAAGATTCTGTCTGCATAAAATTAACGGGATAAAAGCTTCTGCCCTCTTCTTGTCTGGGAAATGGTCTTTCCAACTCTTTGGCTCGCTCTTCTATATTCCTTCCGTCTTCTCCTCTTCAAGATCCGTCGTCTTATTTCTCTACCCGTATTTCTCGTGCACGCGTGCATTCACCAAAAACGATCGTCTTATTAAGATCCGGGGAAGATTGCAAGGATTTATCGTTACATCTTGTTCCTCTCGTTTCTCTCGATTATTCGGCTACATTTCGCATGTTTTATTTTAAAGTCGGAGAAAGGGGAAGAGAAAGAAGGCAATCTAGAACTACCGGCGTTTATTTCGAGTGAATACCTGGGACACTCCCATTCACTGCGAATAGTAACTGCAACTCTGCAGCGATGCATCGTAGCTAAGAGACTCCGGTTGGATTTGTAGTATACAGAGCTCCATACGAGAGCTATTTCAATGGAACGATCGTCTTAATATCCATCTACCCTCTCTCTTCCCGTTTAAAACACGTAACGTTAAAGCTCGCTAATTGCATTCTTCGCACGAGATATTTTTCACCGTAAAGCGGCACCTATTTCACGCGAGATACGAGGATGATATTCCCCCCGTATATATTCGCTCGCGGCGCTTACTTGCTTATAATTAACGTGGTACACGTGAAATGGCGCGGTAAAGGTATTACCGGTAAAATGAAAACGTAAAACGTTTCGGAGTCTTACAATGACTGCCAATTAGTTATTGCGATATAAAGGAAACTTTTATATATATTTATTTATAAATTAAAATTGTGTCATTATTTAATATTAATAGAAAATAATTTTCTCTCTCTCTCTCTTTTTCTTTCTCTCTTATAATATATAAGCTTTTGTTGCAAGTAATGATTTATTTTTGCAGCAGAAGTTATAAGTCTATCGAGTATTATCAGTGCGAAAAATCGAGTGATTAAATAATCGATAATTACCTTTATGCAAGTCCGTAATTAATGTCATTGTCGCTTAAATTGATTTCATTAGAAGCTACTTCGATGCTTGGCTAGCGCCTCCATTGATGTATGAAAATGGAAGTCAGGACTATTATAACGTTGGACCCGCTTCGTTGCTTTTGCGGCGATCATAAAGTAACACTCGCCAAACTCGTTTTTTTTCTTCTTTCCCTGTGACGAACGAAGGCAGGGCAGAAGACACGAGACGAGGGCGCAGCATTAAGATCAAAAGACATTTATCATAAGTATATACATCACTCACGACAAGAATACGTGTGTTTCTTTCGGACGCGAGTTTCTTATTTACTAAACTTGGTCACAGTCCAGCAAATATCTTTGTAATTATCTGTCTCGAATTAATTGCAACGCTATTTCACGCAAAACATCCCGATAACATCGCTGCGAATTCTCTATCGAGAAATGATACAATAACTTCAACAAATTGCACGTGCCGGCGAGAGAAAGGGTGAAACTCGCGATCGGAGCACGGCCGCGTTATGAAGAAATATTGAGGATTTAATATTCCTTGCTCGCGCGTGCTGTGTGTTAGAAAAAACTTGGCGGCCGAAGCGGTTGGCTGCGGCGGAAAAAGTGGCTCTCGGATAGTAGACGATAAATTATATTGCATCGTTGGTGTGCGTACGCGTCGTGGTCTCTTTAACAGCCAGCTAATAGTTTTTCCAGCTCGAGACAAAGTGAGTTTGCTAAGAAATCGAGTTTCGGCGAGTCCGCCGTATCCTCTTTCGTGACCGTAGAATTTCCATCGATATCACGGAATTTTCTTTAAATTTTTTTCTTTCTTCTATTATATATGCAAAATAAACTTCTATAGTAGAATACAAGTTTTAAATAAAATGTAATGTGTAAAATAAAATCTGCGATGCATGAGTAAAGTATAAAATTAAAATCTCTTGTTTATTATATTTTTTTCATTATAATTATTAATATACGATAAATATAATATACCAGGATATATACACTGTCAATAGATAATTTATTTTTGCTCCTCCAACGGCACGTTATATTTTCTTACATCAACCAATTCGTTATATTGATTTATGGTTCGATCTTCACCTAGCAAGATACTTCGGACTTCGTCCCTCCGACTTTATTCCAGACGAGAGAGAGATCGTTCGTTCAATTTTCTCGACACCCCCCGTACTGAATATCCAAGCAACGATCTCGGTGCGCAAAGCTTATGTATACTTTATAACTTCATCGGCAACCGCGCTGTGACGTTCTGGCGCAACGAAGATATCTATCATATCACCACAGTAATGACATCGATGATATTTTTTTTTGAAATTTTAACTTTGTCATTACAAAAACAAATAGTCAAAATTGCAAATACGAAATAATCTTCCTTTATTTTTATTTATTTTTTTTTAAAGATATAACGATTTTTAAAGACATGACATAGTAATAATTATAAAATTACAAAACCCAGATTTTATTTGATATCAAACACTTGTATTTTTCAGATTATTTTTCAGATTAGTATTTTAGCCTATACTTTTCTATACCACTCAAAATGTCATGTGTTGCGCACATATTGCATATCTGCAGCTGTCACGAGATATATAGATTAACATCAATGTCACCATATAAGCGTATAAAATAAAATATTGGTTTTTTTTGAAAAGTCGGTAATTTATTGATGACATTTATTTACAATATAGATCAGTTTTATAAAAATTTATTGATGTTTATTATTCGAAAGCAAATTGCGTCGCCGCAACGCAACATAATATATACATATATATATATATATATATATACATATATATATACACATATATATATATATATATATGTATATGTGTTTGTGTGTTTGTATATGTATATGTACACAAATTTTATACAACGCTTATTCTCGAAACATTATCATATAAATTGAAAATATAGAACGACATTTTGAGAATTTATTTTAAAACAAAAACGCATTATATATATACACTTTACTTGGACCGCGAGCGTTCCATCAGAATATAAATCAAAAACATAATTCATTAATCGTGCACGCGACACACGCAGTTTGCGAAGACACGTTTTGTGCACAAAATCAGAGAAAATTCCGAATTCGCATTATGCGCTACATTCATTATTCGTCATATTAATCAGGTCGCGAATGTGAGCGTTGATATGTTTCGTTGGAAGCTTAGCCGGACATGAAACCTGAAATTCACACAGACTATCTCCCGTGTTTCCGTGGTTTCTCCTTCCGTTTTCCGCCGCCGCACGATGTACACCCTTAACATGTCATGAGGAAGCGGAGCCGTTGCTGCGTGCAGCAACACGCCACGAAGATAGGATCGTTCGCGTTGAACAGATGGAGAAGAACCAGCTATTCTCGGGAGAGTGATCACGTATCCCCGGGAGAGGCCGTTGTATATAAAGTACGTTGCTGGGCGCACTTGACACGGCGCAAAAAATGTTAAAAAATGTTGAGCGAGACAGGATAAAGTTTTCGCGCTCGAGACGAAATAGCAACTGTAAAATGATTCGAGACAGAGAGTTGAAAGACTGCGCTTTTACATACACAGAATATGTGCCGTATGTAAAATAAAAATTTTTTCCGTGTTTGTCATTGTTTTGTCTCGCTTTGGTCGAAATCTTCATCAAGCTTGTTTGTTTATTATATTTTTTGACGAAATAATTTGTTGACGAAGCAATTTTTTTAACTCGATGCTTTCGAGAAAAATAAAAACTTATTAGCGATACCGATTTATTGACCGAGAAGGTTTGAAAATAACGGGGCACAAAATCTATAAAGGTAATAAGAGCTTGCACCTTTCGATACTCGATATCGTCGGAAAGTAATCTGGTTTCAATCATACTCCGGTACGTAAGAAGCGGCCTCGTCAAGAAACACGATCGCGAAAGTCTTCCATCAAATTGCGCGGAGAAAACTCTCGTGGAAGTTGTCCGCTCGTGGTGGTGTCGAGCACGGCGAGCAGAAGCGCGGAATAAAGCGCGCTCGTTCCATTATACTTTCCTTCGTATCGCTGCGCGGAACGAAGATGAAACACTCGCATTATCTTGCGGGCGCAAACTTTAATATGAATTTTTGCTTCCGCCGCGTCGCGACGAGACGCCACTACACATACCTAGTGAGCGAGTTTCCTGTGACGATCGCGGTGGCGACGACGACGACGACGACGACGCTAGTGGTGGCGGCGGCGGCGGCGGCGGCGCTTGTAAGACGTAGAGCCCCGTGATACATAAGTAACTCGGTTATGAGCCATCCATTACCTTGCTCAACTCTAGCGGCGATTCTCCTCTACCATCTTCTCCTCCTCCTGTTCTTGGATCGTCTGGCTTTCCCCGCGCGCGTTCGTCTTTCCCTTTCTGCGTCCGACGTAACTCCGCGTACTCTCCTAAGTGCACCACCGCGAAAGTCCCGCTCACACTGTTTACGGAGTTACCCCCGGGCGGTGTCAAAGCACTGGTCGCGCCGCAACTTCCTTGTCCAGCAAATAGTGTCAGAAACAAGCAGTCGTCGGAGAGACTGCGACTGACTCGCCGCCGCCTCCGCCAGCTGCTGCCACTCCGTTACACGCGTATATAAGTAGAATGAGTCAACGCTGCGCCCGTCACTCTCTTTTTCCAAAGAGAAAACTTGGCGAGCGCGTTTGAAAAATACTGGGGAAACTTGTTCCGTTCTCTCTTTCTTTCTCTCTCGCTCTCTCTTTTTCTCTGATTGGACACTTTTACCGTGTCCGGTTTTCTAGTGCACAGCACTTTTCAACTGTCTGTCTATGATTCTCCTCAGAGATTACGACACCATTCTTGTACGGAGCGTAGTATAAGATTGGCCCACCCGAGGTATCTGAGCTATTGTCTCGGTTTGTACCGTGGCGCTGCGAAATTTTAGTTTGGTTTTGAACAATTTATCGATATTTATACGAGATATGTCCGGTTTACTGTATAGTTTGAGTAATTTATTTATATGTTACAAAATTATCAATAGAGAAGGCAAACTCTTTTAAAACCACCTTTAAATAATTGTATTTATGCTAAATATCTCTTAGTGTGTGTAAACAACTGAGTTGTCATTTAAAATGTCTGTGATATATTTACTGATAAAACAGCGAGAATTGTGGTGGACAAATAAAAGTCAAATTGCGACGCTCGCTCGCGGATTATAAGGTACATACATGAGGAATAGCAAAATCCGCCATTGTGCAGTTAGTAGTAAACACGTACACGCATTTAGCGTATAATGCGTGGCTACCTGGAGTTTATTTACACATCATATTACATACATGCGAGATAAGCAAAGGATCAACTGCAAACAGCCACACGCACATATATGTACACATTTAGAGTTACACACGCTGTCTGAATAGAGACCATTATCGCAACACTCAATTGTTCTCGTCATAGAATCTCTTAGTAAACACGTGGATCACACATGCTGTAACTCTATTTAGATGTTGCATAATATATTGTATTTCAAATAATTATATTCTTTTAATCAATTTTTAATTTTTTCCAATGTTGTAAAATTCTAATTTGACGAACGTTGGAAAAACGTGATTAGCGATTTCTCGCTGGCGCTTATTAACATTAAAAACGTTCTTTTTGATCTTTCTAATTACGAGCAAATGTTCTCTTTCAAGTTTAGAACACAGACCCGGTGTCATTTTAAAGTTTCAGTGAATCTCCAGGAAAATGGGATACTTGTTTGACAACGTGACTTAGATTAATCGCGCGATAGTAAAATTTGTGCTCGCCGCGGGATTACACATGGAATATCCTCCTATTACGTCGGTAGAGTAATTTCGGAATGGACGCTATCTAAAATGTTCGGCCATTCTTTTTGCGCGGATTTCACTTTGGAAATATACAAACAAGAACGCGAATTCATGCGCGCTTGCGCGAAAGAGAGAAAGAGAGAAAGAGAAAGAGAGAGGAGAGAGAGAGAGAGAGAGAGAGAGATGCATCCTTTATAATCGTTTCAGGTCATTCCTCGTGTTACAAATTTAATACGTTATTCCAGACTGCATGCAAAATGCGTGTAATCTGACAATGTCATTCGTCCGCACAAATTTGAAATCCCAGTTTCCAGGTGGAAAATTGAACATGTACATATGTATATATATGTGTATGCATATCTCCGCCGTTCTCGATATATTAGTTTCCGCTTTGTTCGAACGCCAATAAGACGAATGATGCATGCATGTAGATAATAATAAAATAAAATAAAAAAAAAAAAAAAACTAAAATTGATTGTCGCACAGGTCAACGCACGGAATGTGCGTTGTTTAAAGTTAATTTCGCCGCTTTTTTTTATTGGGTAACATGCAGTAGTTTTTTTATTGGGTACAATGCAGTCTCGCACAAGCGAATCCTGATATTTACATCACCGGAAACCGCGAGAAATAAAAAGCTCTTGCGTTTGTACAATTTTAACAAATAACTCGCGCAAATCAATTTTATATTTTTTCGCACATATCTAATAATAAACTCTAAAACTGTCCCATTTGGAAAACAAGCGGGACAATATGTCAGCGGCAATGTACAGCGTAAAAGTTGTTTGTTTGTTTTTTTAAAATTCATTTTGCAATCTACGAAATATGAGATTACAAAATTTATTTAGATTTAATATAACGATTCTCCGCGTAATGGAAAAAAAAAAATATATATATTGTATATACATTCGAGTGTGCTCTACGTTTGCATGATAAACCGTCCCGACGAAATATCGAACCGGCGCGACAGTCCGTGTCGAACATCGAGGGATCCTGACTTCTTTGTGTTGGTATACTCCGTTGGGGTAAGTACCTCCCGCGGCACTGTCTTAAGCAGCCAATCTCGAAGTACTACCCGCAAACTCGGCAATCTCGCATTCGATGAATCCATTGTCTACGGCGGTGCACTTGCCTGCGGAACCGTTCTTCCGCCACGCGATACCGCCCGAGGTATTCTCTCGTTCTATCGAATATCCTCTTCCACAATCAGCCGTCTGATTTCCTCTTCGCAATTTTCGACGTGTAAGTCTGTTTGCTATCGATTCGTAGCCTCGAAAATAAATCAAAGACGATTGAGTGGTGTGTATCGACATGTCGGTGGGATCCACGTTCAATTCGTGATTGTTTTTTGCTTTTACGAACGTAAATTTCTTTTTACACCTGCGATATATCTGATTACGATCTCTTTGATCGACGTTTGAAAGACGATGCGGCGCTTTCACAGAGAGATCCGCGTCGTGCGGATGTGACGTAACATTAGCGATGTTTGAGCCGTACATAATGTATAGAGTAGATACATATGCAGCATAATGTGGCATACGTCCGAAATCACACGACTGACCTAGTCTCTCTGTAACACGCATTCATATGATAAGTATGTCATTAGCGAAACTACGCTAATGGCTTACTGTAATTTGAATATCTCGCGGAAACTTGTCGAACGTCCGTTTAAACTTCAGGACGTCCCGTTGTTAATGCGAGGATGACAAACGTACACGTAATGAATAGTGCCACTGTGTCGTCATTGCCGAATGTGAACCCGACTGATATAATCAGCGGTCGGTGTTGCGTTGCGAAACGAACAATGATTAAGGTATTTAGTAATGTTTGTAGTTTTTTATACAAAAATTATTTTCTAACAAAATCCATTACCCGCAACTGCGTGACTAAGATAAATAATATACAGACGCAAACTTCGTAATTAGATGAGAGAGAGAGAGAGAGAGAGAGAGAGAGTCTTATCTTTTCGTTACTGTAGTCTCTTATTTTGTAAACTTACGTTGTATACGAAGTAGATCGTAATTAGATAAGAGAGAGAGAGAGAGAGAGAGAGAGAGAGAGAGAGTCTCATCTCTTCGTTACTTTTAATCACTTATTTTGTAAACATTGCGGTGTACATACGAAATGAAAATTTTCTTAATTTAACAAATCCACATAGCACAACCGGAGACACTGGTTTAACGATAACCGGCATTATCGAAGGTACTAGTCAAAAGTTATATCGAGAGAAAGAGCGGAGACCGACGCCGCTTGTGAAGTTAACGCGGCTTATACTAAACGCTAATTTGCATCGCATCTGTATGCGCCATCGCGCATATCCCGAGCTTACGCAGAGTGCTCGGCTCTTAATACTTTCGTTAATCCTCATACGTAGGTATGTATATATTTCAAAAAGAGAAAGACGGGAAAGTGTCACACACGTCGAACTGTATAACCGCTCGTTATTTCAAACACACACGTGATTCGCTCGTCGAAAGTCTTTTGGAAATCTATCGATATTTTTACAAAAAAAAAAAAAAAAGAACGCGAGACTATTGATTACAGATGTCAGACGATATGCAATCACAAAGCATTTCGTGAAGCTTAATTTCACATTACACATGCCGTGCCGCGAGGTATAAACGTATATAAAGCAAAATTTGTGTTACGGAAGATTAGGCGCATTTCCAGTTTATCCAGAAAATGAAATTTCGCATAATTTGAATTCAAAACGGAAGTTTCGTTTGCAAAGTGATTTTGCTGAAGTTTATTCAAGTTGCATTTACTGTTTTCTCCCTTTCCCTCATTAACAATAACTACGAGTTATTTTGCCCGAGTTGCCCCGAACGATTGCGCCACCGTGCTTGCTCTCACCTTGCGCGGAAATGCGCTAATTAATATGACATTATTCTGCGCGCCTCTCCGTAAGTAAAGTTTTCAAGAGTTTTGTTCATTCGAGCGGAAGGATACGTACGTTAATTGGAACTTCCGCGGAACGTGTCATTTTCGCGCGCGCACGCGCGATATTTCAAGTGAAATGCGCGTTTTCCAGGTGAGAAATTTTCACAGATCTTAATTTTAAACGAGGATCTCGTCTCAATTTTAACATTCTCCGTTGCGTGCCTCATCGCGCTGTAATAAAACGTAAAATAAGAAGATCGAAGTGCCCGCGATCAATTTTGCCTTACGAGAAAATGTATACTACATTCCGAACATTTTAATTACAAAATAACTCGTTTGATCGAGCCATACTTAAAAGCATAGCGATTTCCTGCGCCACGTAGAATTTTACGAGGAACGTCACAACAGATATAGATCGCTCCGAAGCATCGGCGATTTGCTCGGAACGATTGAATGAGCGCCAACACACAAGGAGGGAAAAATTCATTGGAATCTTCTCGAAAATCAGCACGTCCGGCGCCAACGTGCGAGCATGAAAAGCTTCTCTTCTTTTCCAACATGTACGTGCTGACATTCCCGACGTTTCCCTGTGCGCCGTCATTTCTCTCTCTCCCTTTCTCTTTCTCTCTCTCACTTTCTGTAGCGCCTTTTTGTGTACATCGCTCGATTGTTTATTTCCTGTCTTCGCGACCGAAAAGTGCACTCGCGCGAACCGAACACCATTCGGAGAGTGTTCCGTGGCGCGTGATATTGACGCCGGTAGATCAAAGTACCGCCGCCGCACAGTTCGTTGCGACGTTTCATCGACAGCGACAGTCAGCAGTGGCCGACACGTTATATGTACAAGTCGAGAGTGTTCCATACTCCACTATAATCGCCTCGTGCTGTCGCGTACCGTGGAAGAACTGCAGGGAAACGCGCGTCAGCAGTAAGTGGAAAAGTCCAACGCCTGGACACGATTCACGGTGTCACCCAACGGTGACTTCTAACATATTGTTCGAAGTTTCCCTTTGTACGGTGGCTCGTTTCGAATCATCCCTTAGAAAGTGGGCGAAAAAGAAGGAGAGAAAGCAACCGGCAATATTGCGACGCGGAGGCACGCGTGAACGATTAACAAGCAGTAGTCCAGGAGAATTGTCGCGAACACGAGATCTTCTCGTTTGCGGTCTAGTAGAAAATAACCGAGTCTTTTTTGCGAGAACTTTACAATGGACCAGAAGAAATTTTCTATTGATAAGTTTTAAACGGGAAAAATTTTATTTTAATATAATTTAAATCGCTGGAAAACATAGATTTAATGTACACAAACAATAAAAGAAAAAAAAAAGAAACTCGGAGGATGTGTAGATGTGCAAGTGGAGGAGAAATCGATAGCTCTATCAAAACTTACTTATTTTAGTTTTACCTATTATCACATACAGAGATGAACGCACGTTCAATAAAACATAGATAACACGCGTTAATTGATTGATATCCAACTATAATATCTCTAATAAATCTCTTTTACGTAATTGCGCTATTAATTCACGTTATTGTATCTCACGTGTGTGCGTCCCATACGCTTTTACGACGAGTTCGCCAATTAGATTTCAGAAGTAAATCCAGATTAAATTCCATTATTCGCTTCGGCAAACCCTTTGGTTCTATGTGTGATATACGGTAGCGAGAGAAAGAGATTATTGACTCTCGCGTTTTAATCATATCGCGAAATTAACGATATAAATGTTTTTTTTTTTTTTTTTGTGACAACAAGAATGTGGTTTTCTTTTCGCAAACTATGTATCTATTATTATTGTTGAATAATTAGTGTCCAAATATCTGCCCAAATACTTGAGATAGGCTTGACAGAAATATTTTATCACGACACGGAATATTTTGTTTTTATTTTCTAAATTCCAATACGGCTATTAATCCAGAAAGAGAAGAAAATTGTTTCTTCTAGAGAAAGAGAGAGCGATGAAGTGATTTTATTTTTAACTAGATTATTAATTTCTAATTTGACGTGTTCTTGCCTTTATCACACTCTCGCGCTCGTAACTTCAGTATTGTGCATGAAACTCGCTACAAGCAGAAACGTCCGCATTTCTTACGTGAAAAATGGAATTTTCATGAAACTTAGCGTCTATTATAATGTCAAGCAAAACCATTTGTCACTTGATACACACAGCGCGCGGTGCATGTACTGTCTCGTATATGATTACGAAATGGATACGCCGACATCAACAACATAGACAAGCACGTCGCTAATTAATAGCACATGTAAGTGTGCTTATAATACGAGTCCGGATAATAGATAGGTATTCTTCTAGTTAATTAATTATGCATCTATGAGAAAGTTTCTGTCTGACGACGAACATGTTATTACATCGTACCAATAACACATTCGATAATAATTCGCTCTGAATTATCGTATGCGCGCGCGCACGCTACGCACAAGTATTGCAAAGTAAGTGAGAAACGGGTGAGGTGAAAGTACTCCCCGAGGCGCGCGCCAATTAATAGTTGAATAAGTAACGTTTCCAACTCGAGTTGCAACTTACGCTGGAATTCATTTACAAAGATCCGAAAATTCGATTCAATTTATTCCGAGCGTTGGAAAATCAAATGGGATTTCACGAGATTTTCACAGCGTCAACTTGGAAAAAGAGAAACTACAATTTAACTACGTTTTAGTGTGTAGTATACACAAAAGTTTTGTAACATGTCAACAACAAACTTTTTTTTATTTAATAATTAATATTTATGTATTTTTTTTTTACTTTGACAATTCTCTCATTACGCGCGTCAGCTTGGAATCAGAGTGCGAGCAAATTTCCCGAGATATATGCACATAATGCTCTCTCGTCACGATCTGTCATTTACTACTCGCGCGATCGACCGTGTGACGCGCGCAAATCAGCAACGATTGTATGTCTCCGCATCCGACACGAGTTAAATAGCGACTGTGAGACGCAGTCAGTTCAGACTCACGATCTGCTTGTTCCGTCAAAATCATTTTTGAACGATTGAAACTCTCTTTGTATATATCGACGAGCAACGGAGCCATAATTGAAGTAAATTTAAAATGCGGATAGATCGCGGATATTATCCCGGATAAACAACCGGAAGAGCTAGTAGTCTGGAAAACGCGACGCGCAAAGCTACGCGCGTTTGCGGAAACGCTTGGCGTATGTTTTATTAACGGTACAATTGAGGCGACGTTATATCAATCGTGTTCGACCCGAACGCGACCCATTATTACTGCAAATACAGGAGGCGTCGCCATAAGCTAGGGATGGACTCTCAGGGCACTGTGATAGGAGTCTCTCCCTCTCTCCTTCTCTCCATCTCTCTCTCTCTCTCTCTCTCTCTCTCGACCAGGCCATGCTAATGAACTTGGCCTGCCATTATCTGAACTGCAGCTAGTGTGCCACTTCATTCAATCCTCTGTCGAACTGGCGAATAACCGACTCCCCACTTCCGTTCCTTCCGGCTCTATCGGCTCTTTAATATAATGCTGATTGGCGCGCGCGCAGAACGACTTGATAACTTCGATAACTTCAGTTTGTGTCAATAAAGCGATACAGCTGCTTTCTCTCCACGCTCTAAAAAAACGTTCTTTCGCCACCGAATCGATCAACGACAGTAACAACCGCACTTTTCACATGTTCGTTCCTTTGCTTTGAATGTTTCATGAGAGAAGAAGATACAAGTCCGACACACACAGACTATTTCGCGCAATTTTATAATTTTAATGAATTCCGAAGAATTGTACAAAGCGCCCATCGCTGCGAGATACATAAGAAGTTACGGTTACTTGAAAATGTTGAATAGTCATTATGCGCGGTTCTCTCTTTGAAACTCTTCTTGGACGTATTCCAGCGCGAATGTTCCGCGTGTAAATGCGTTTCGCGCTTTGAGAGAAACGAGTTTGTCCCGCGCGGGACGGGAGAAGAGAACAACCAGAAAAATAAATGCCGTAGGCTGTGATCTCTACGCGCGATCTCTCTCTCTCTCGGAGATTTGTTTGGGTGCGGTTTTTCGTCGATCTCTAATTATCTGCCGATGCCGCTTTCGCCGCGCGTTCAATCTTTGATCCCGCGCCCCGAGATGTATATCGCGCGGAATCTCACTAGGTGAAATTTCCGGTGCAGGTACGGCAGTCTAATTGAAGCTAATTGAAAATCGATCGATTGGATCTGCGGTATGCGGACTATCGCCGCACCCGCTGCTATTACTCCCGCACTTCGGGAGCGGGAATAACGGATTATCGAAGTATGTGCAAATGCGCAGTGTACAATACTTCACGGCCGAGTGATCAGGAATTAATAAACGCGTCCGATATGATTCCGCTCGTTTCGTTGCTTCTTCCCGGCGCTTATCATGCGGTTTGCACGCACAGAGAGAAAGAGAAAGAGAGAGCGAGCGTTTGCAAGTGGCGCGACTCAACGTGTGTACCGTCTGCGGTGTGGCTATTACGCGATTTGTCGCGACTGTCGGTCGCGCGATTTTGGTCTCAAGAACTCCGGAATCATATCGGTAATGCAATACTCGTCAAAGTCGCAAGTATGTAACTCGAGAACTACGCTCAAGTCCGCGACTAAGTAAGCCGCGTATGTGGTCTTTCCTTACACGTACCTCGAATCGTTTTCTCATTCTTGTAAATTGCTCGATATTAGCGCACGCAAATAAACAACGTAATCGTTAGACTGAAAGCTGATATCAAGGGCCGTTGGCTAACGATTACACATCATTTATCTGTTGCAATAAGCGCATCGGTTTGTACTGCGGCAACTGCGCATTGTTAACGTGCAGTTGCCATTAACACGTGGCGACCGGCCACGCTTTGTGCAATGTCGCACGCGACTGCCATTTAATTATGTGATTGTGTTGTCTGTGTCAAGCGCGCGAGTGTCCGGATGCTGTGTAATTATATTGATTGTCAACGCGGTCGTATTATACATGCAAGAGAAGTATGAATAACCAAATCCGCATGTAGAGTGGTTATTTGTATCTTGAATAAATCGTGGTCGATTGGCTCCTTTGTCTCATTACTATAAAAGACCATTACGTGCGTATCGGTCGGTTCGTGTAGCAATTTTCGATCTCCGTATAGATCATATTATAGGTACACTACTTATAATTTTATTTTATTCGGTTTTAGCTTTAAACTTTCTTTACATTGAAACAAATAAAATTGCATTTAATAAGTTTTTAAAAACAAATTAATTTATACAACAAAAAGTATAATATCTTTGCCGTTGATGAGGTTGTTTTACAATCGACTTCTGTATCATCAAATTCGTAAATTTGATCCTTTGATATCTGTATTAGCTTTATATGAGCGAGGAAGGGGAAGAGAAGGGATTTTTCGGCAAATTATTCATGAGACCGTAAATTATAAAAAAAAAAAAAAAAAAAAAAAAAAAACGGCTGACACATGACGTTTTAATATTCATGACATGGAAGTTTAAAAATTAAAAAAGAGGAACTGAACACGTGTCTATTAGCATCGAGTAATGAATCTCTAGGAAGTAATTAAAGTTTCCGCAGTGAAAATTTCTCGTTCAGGAACTAAGACGAATCTCGGATGCGACGCATTTTTCACCGTCGCTCGTCGCGCGCGTCGTCGTCTTCCTGCATTGCCCGTTTCCGGTTCCCTCTTGCATTCGCTGAATCGTAAACTCACACAACCCTTGCTCGAAAAAGAGTTTCCGGGCTGAAGGAGACGTGCGTTTGATGCGCGCGTCGTGCTAATTAGAAGAGATCTTTGAGATTTTTGTCCGCAAACACGTCTCGGACGTAAAATCGCAAACACTCGCGTTAATGTTGGTTAAGTGTAACAGTCGTTGTCAAATATGTAGAAAAAAAATACCGTATACTGTTTCAGTTTGCTCTCTTGGTGAGCGCTAAATCATGTCTCTGAAGAATGTGCTTTCTGCTAGCGACTCGAAAAAAAAGAGCCGTTCTTTGTTAGACTGCATAAATCACGATGCGAAACTTCTTACAGGACCGAAGTATTTAAAGAGTTATTCTCGCGAAATAAATGAACAGCACGCGACTCTCGCAGAAATGACTGATGTATTAATTAAGAAAACGCAAGTATCAACTGAAACTATAACTGCATACGAAATAAAGAACAATTTTTCATAAAAAATTGATCTTATTCCCGTCGCAGTTAACCTTGTTCCCGCCGACGATCGGTAGATATTCAGATCTCGCTTTATATTAATTAGAGTGCAAATTGCATTAAACCTGACGACACTGAGCGAAGCGAAAAATTGCTTTTGCTCAGAAGTAAATTTAATCTACGGACACTCGCGCGTCTCGTCCGCGTAATTTTCCACGCGGGTCGGAAGTTCTTTAAAAAATCCCGTCGAAAACGGAATCGTCTTATAAGCAAACGGTGTATTAAGCGACTCGAAAACGGCCGAGTGACGGTACGATCTCGTGACGTTTCATTTTTCTTCTTTTTTATGATTACTCGCGTTTCTGATGACAACTAGATGTGAAAGCTCGAGGGATAATTGAAGCTTTGAAAGGAGGTAGGTTATTATAACGACGTTATATGCGAAATACATCATAGAAGGAAAGAGAGAGAGAAAGACGAGAGAAAACGAGAGAACGAGAGAGAACGGGGAAAGGGTCGGTGAGAAGGACGAGCAAGAGGATGACAGAGCGTAAAGTCCACGGTACATAAGAGAGATAAGGGAACTTGACGCGTAGTAGAACGGACGGAGTGGTTAAGTAGAATGGTAGTAGAAGGAAAAGCAAGGTAAAAGGGAGGCCTCGACATTTAATCTAGGAGAGAGCACGGGATCGAGGGATACGTTTTGCTTGTATATTCTATCACGCTTGTCTAAGACCCAGTGGTCCAGAAAACTAGAGAGCGCGCGGACTCACTCGCGAAAAAGGAGATAGGTAGTCGGCGGATGAAAAAACGGGGGATATTCGTTTAACGGATCCGACGACGACGACGACGACGACATACCCGATCTGTCTCCATCTCGGAGCGATACGTGCCACTTGCGCCGCGGAGAATTCCACAGCAGTTGCTGATAGGATATACCGCGACGAGTTCGATCAATTGACAGAGTGCATGAAAAAAAGTGGAGCGAGGAAATCAAATTGGTGAAGACTGATTATACGTGTTCGGAATTGTGCTCCGTGCGGAAATTCGGAATTTTACATTTTGCGAACTTTTCGAATAAAAAATCTGGTCATCGAACTCAATACGTGAGAAAGCGTGCAATTTCTCTGATAAATATTCGTGCTTTTGCCCCGAAATTCGTTTGGCGCATTGTGCCTGATACGATCGTGCGAGTCGTTTTTTGAAAAGCCGATTTGCAAATACATCGCCGCAATAATGCATGTACCGTTAAAAAAAAAAATAAAAATTCCGAGCAATATGTTTCACGAAATTCTACAAACCTTCATTTACATGTTGCAAATAAATACACGATTGTATCCGTCGGGTAACTACTTGAGGCTCAAATAATTTTCGAAGTATTTAGAAGTTGCAAATTAAAAACTCAACAATCAACTCAAACAATCATTAAGTATTTTATTTTTTTTATTTATTATATAAAATAAAAAATAATAATGTGATGTTATCCAATAAATATAATAATAAATATAATAATAAATAGTATAATACTATTATTATAAAATAATACATATCATGTAAAATATAGCGTGTGAACAAGTATACTCACATAGCATATTACGCGTATTGTACGCGAAGGAAATATTGACGCGAGCATTATTTCATGAATATATTGAAATGGCTAGTTATTTGTACTTCACTTACATTGTACTTCAGAAGTATATCCGTTAAATTCATAGACAAAGTTTAACTTGCACACACACACACACACCGCTATACAAACTGGAGAAATATTCCGCCTAATATAGTATAGTACATGGTTGCCGTTGCGTGCAATAAACGCGCATTATTCCCATTTCTCACGTAAAACGTGCTTACTTTAAAGTACAATATGCTGCGAACAAGCCTTATCCCCTCGCAGCTTTTAGCCAACAATAATTTCCGAAATAAAACTATTATACGTGTGTTTATCTGGCAATAGTAGTTTTCTTACAACTGATATAATTATTTGACTTATCTCCCACATATTTACGCTGTGTAAATTTATCTTCTTTTTTTTTTTATGAGTTACAGTTTTATATAGTAGCGAGAGACACATGAAATTTTGTGAAGTAATTAACTGCATTTGCACGCCGTAATTTACACATCGTCCATTGAGTTCTTAGCGCTCGCATTTATTTCCTTAACCTTTTGCCTTCGAGCGCACAAATCCGTAAATTTCGCCCGGTTCCCTTGCACTTTTCTCTTAAATACATTGATATTTTAAAGAGCAGCTTAAATACAGCTGTTACTCTCACGTGAGTACGCTTCTATTGCAGTTATAGCAATATGTTTTTCTTTTACAATTATTAGAGAAAAGATGCTACTTCTTGGTTTTATGTTATTCTACGATTCTCTCTCTTTCTCTCTCTCTCTCTCTCTCTCTCTCTCTCTTTCTCTGTGTGTGTGTGTGTGTGTGTATGTGACAAATCTTTTTTTCTCTCTCTTTCTCTTATATATACTCGAAAGGAGAAGAGACATATATTATTATTTATAAAATAATCTTGTAATAATATATTTCACATTTTTTGAAATGTTGTATACGCGCGCGTATACATTTTTCTCTGTTCTGTTTTTATACGATGATTGCGCTGATCACAGATATAACTTTTTAACTAAGATATCTCATTACTTCTCTACATTAATTATAACAATCCCCGTTGTCTGTAGCAACGTTAAGAACTCTCGCGACGATTCAGCACGATGATGTTGTTCCACGTTTCTCGTTGTTCTCACTTCTGCATGGCTTCTACGCTTAATGCGATTCGAGACTTCGTGTAATTCGTAACCGTAAATCTGGATTAAAGTTAGTGCCACATCCATTGACCAGCAAACAGATATAAAACGTATTTCCTTTTATTCTTAAAAAACGTTCTTTTGCTTTTAAAAAACGATTTTGAAGAGACACATTTAATTATATAGTATAACTCTTTGTCACATATACTATTTTCAAAGGGAAATGATTTAGTTTCACAGAGTGTAAATCTGTGTACATGCACATGTAATTTGATGATTATTTATATACATGTGTCTATGTACAAACAATTTTGAATTATAATTGTATTATTAATACAATTATGTAGCATGCTACATAATTTGCGATTGTTGTTCCAATTGAGGCTCGATTATACAATTATTTTATTAAGCACATCGCGCTTAATTATACGAAAATAAATGTTATTAGTTTGCCAAATTCGATCTTTTCGTATTTGCAACTCATTAATTTCTCTTCTTTTTTTAGTCACTTTGAGAGATAGAGAGAGAATGTGTGCTTGTATACCGTAATAAAATTTCATTTGACCCAAATGTATCTGTTATTTGTAAATGTATGTTTCGTACACGCAATATATATGTATATATATATACATTTATATATATATATATGTATCATACTTCATAATATGTAACCACCGCGCAAACGGAACTGCAAACTGCGGTGAGTGCGTGTGTTTTGATTTTTACACTGGAGATTTCGTGTATCCGCAGATAGAACATGAATTTTTACTTCCGCTTCGCGTTGCCGACACTTTATATAGGATTACGCAACATCATCGCAGAGCATGTTTGCATGTTTGAATGTCTCTTTTTTATCTTTTATTTTTTTTTTTTTTAGATTTTTGTTGACAAGTCAAAAATTCAGAACTATACGAAATCAAGAGAAGCGGCCGCGGCGTAGCCGTCAAATAAGTGCACACGTTAATGCGTCTAATCTCTCAACAGTCGCTTTACGACAGACATCGCCGGGATGCAATATTCAACGCATCCGGCAAGGAATTAAAACGTATACGCGTGCGCGCGTTTGTGTAGTACAAAGAGATAAATGTGTAATCCGAAGTATTAGCGAATTATAATTAATAACCTCGTCATTCAGTTCATTCATCACTGCGAAACTGTATTATTCTCTTGGTCATAACTTATAAAGCGAATTTACAATGATGATAATTATTACCGATAAGTAATTCAACAGAATATGTAAATAAACATGTGTGTGTAATATACATACATACATATTTATTACATTAATCTCGTTGTGAAAAATCTTATCGCATACATCACAAAGATTAAATGCTTTACACGCGTGTTTTATGAAACATCGTCGTAAGAATATTAATAGTCGCGCGCGCGAGAGATAACGGCGCGGTGACCAAACCTTTTTTATTACATCGCGCAATAATTTCCACCCGTCTCGTCGCTTTTACCGCCGATCGATCGCGCGCACCAGTCTTTGACCCGTTCCATTGCGGGAGTGAGGGTAAAGCGGGAATTCTTGTATTTAATTTAGCGCGAGGCTTTTAATCAGACCGCGCTCCAGACGCGCACTCGGGATACTCACTTGGAAACTGAGGGCCCGAACTTGAAAGGAGCTTTTTGAAGATTTAAGACGGGAACCTTCTTTCTCCCTTTTTCTCTCATTCTTTCTCCGTCTGGTCGGAAGAGCGAGCGATGTGCCACGTCGAATCGCGTCTCCTTTAAATTTACCTTATCTTAAGTATCTGAAGAGAAGCATTACACCAAGGATGAAAGGACACAGCTCGTGTACATAATATACCTATCTACCAAGTAGTTCGTGTCGCACGCGAAAATTTCGCTTTTATACGCTTTGTAGATACACGTAAAATAGCGGAACGAGAGTTCCAACGAAATTTATGTTATAAGAAAAGCACATGATATGCGTAAATATGCTTATTTATTTATACGCTCTTTAAAACTTGCGCTATCGCTGTACTGAAACGACACATCAGCTCGAAGTTTGTACGTTAACATAATAAAAGTACTTTTCGCTTTAGAGCGCTCGGGGAACTTTTGGATTTTCAAGTCTACACAGTGATCACCGGGAAACTGAAAGTTTCCTCATCCGTACATTCGTCGCTACGTGTAACCTATTCAGGCGCAAGTTCGTCGAACACGGTCGGGAAATTGTAGAAATGCTGTAACTAACGCACCAGCGCGAGTCGGATTTCGCAACTAGTTTCTCTCGATACCACATAATGTTGGCGCGAATTTGCCTGGAATTATCGCAGCACTTTAACGTAACCATTGCTTGAAATTATTATTCACATCAAAAGATTTCTCAAAGTTATTTCGATATTTCGATATTTTCTACGCGAGAAAAGAGAGAAAAAAATATCTATATATGTTTTTTTAATATCACAACTATATTAATTTGTTTTCTTATTATTTGCAACTTGTAAAAAAATTACAAGAAATACGTTAAATTTCCAGAAAGATTTTACCAATTGTGCAATATTCTTTTTCTGAGGCAAAAATCTTTTTTTTGTTTTTTTTTTTTTTAGGGAGAACGTTTTTTTTTGGGGTTCAACTGCACGTCACCTTTTGTCACAAAAAATTTAAATATATTTACGTGTTATGTGTTCCGCGCTGACGTCGACTCCCGAATGTCTCCATTTTTCGCGTCAATTGGCGGCAGCTTGTTGCTGGCAGGGAAAGCGCGCACTTTTGGATTTTGCGGACATCCGCTCGGCGGCGTTCGCACGCGGTGCTGCATAAATTATGCGCGGGTGGCGGGTGGCGGGTGGCTGTCCGTACGAAAAATTCGAAAATTTAATTTGCTTGCGCGCGAGCCAGCTTCGCGCCGGTGTGCGGTGGCCGTGCACTTTAAATCAACGGTAAACCGACAGCGCCCGTACATCTCAAACGCTTATAGAGAGAAAGAGAGAGAAGCACGCGCGCGCGCGGCCAGATGTTTCAGTTAAATCAACTGCTTCCGAACGGGCGCGCCGCAGAAACTATCTATTCCGGTGTCAAAACAGCTGTGCTTAATTAAACGTATACAATGGGTGTGTTGCGCGACGGCGCAGCGGCACGGTAGCAACGTCTCGAAACAACAGGCTTAATTGCACGTGTAGGCGTTTCGGTCTTAATGTTCCTATAATAACATAGGGAAACAAGAGTCGCCTGCTTTCTAACTGAACGAGTCGTGTTTTGGGTGATCTTCCTGTTAAATGTTGCGGCAAATAAATGCGTATTGTATCCGATCTATTTTGCTTGCCAACTTTGGAAAGTTCTATAAAAGTAATAATATTCGTAAAAACCACCAACAGACACAAATCGATTGACGATTGTTAATTGACAATTAAAAAATGGCGCGATGTAAGATGTCGCGAATAGATAGATTATAATATTTGATCTGCCATGAAGAGGATAATAACGAAGCGAAACGTTATATACGGGATATAAGGATGAGCGGCGAATTGTTTCAGTTATCAGTAGTCCGCAGCACTCACGCGGTCCAGAATATCGGTTAGAGAGAGGCTGATAGGTGATGTATTAATTAATTACGGACCGATTACCCAGGCTGGCGATGGTCAACATCCTATTTTCGCAACAGTGTTCTCCCTACGCTTTATATAATCGCATTATGTTTAATCCTCCGCCTCCGTATGTATTTTCTCTGCTTTATATTATAATGTATATGTATATAACATATATTATATAATTCATATATTATACGTATAACGTCGAAAGATGTAATATTATATCACGTACGAAGTAAACGCAACGTTATTTATGAAACATTATTTAGAAAATAATTATCGTCGCGTTATCAAAATGATTTCAATGCCGCCGGGAAAATCTTTCGAGAAAATCGGACGTTCATTTTTATGTCAATTTTTCACTCCGCAAACGAGATCACTTGCGTCTGGCAGTTGATTCTTCCCCGATGAGTTACAGATAGAAAATTTCAGAATACCGCGCGCCGCACAACTTTGGAAATTGGCACAAATGGATCACATCCCGCGTGTAATTCACGAGAAAGCGAAATCACGGAAACGACAGCGGTTCGGGCAGAAAGCTAAACGAAGACAAGTGAAACTTTTTGATAGCACGCGAGACTTCGTTTTTTTTGGGGAAGGATAAATTCATTAAAAGTCCGTAATTTTTTGTTTCTCTCTCTTTCTTTCTCTTGAATGAAGACGCGAGAAACGCCGCGACTGTGTGCTACTAACAAACGGAGGAGAATCGAAAACGACCGAGATCTGCGGTTATTGATTATCTAATTATCGTAATTGTTAAATTAGAGAATGAATCATCTAAAATGCAACCGGAATACCAAAAGTGCTTCCAGAGGCATATTTTCGACCCATTAATTCCGACAAGAGCTTATCTGCAATCGAATGACCGCTGCAAAAGCTTCTACACGTTCGCTTTGAACAAATAATTTCCGGTTTGCGCATATGTAACACGTTACACATCTGCAAATGCTGATGCCGTGTTATCTGTACGGAAGTATTATTCAATGAGTAATTTTGTGAATGGAATCACTTGTAGAGCGCCGAATGGCCCGGTCGTTATACTTGATAAAACCGCGATTTGTCAAGCTCCAAAAAGATAAATGTGAAAATAGATGTGATTTTACTGTATGATGTATACGGAACATAAAAATAGACGTTTAAAAAAAAAGACAATTTCTTTATACAAATTGTAACTCACAATCAGCGCGATTTATTTAATTGAAATAGATCGAAAAAATAAACATAC
>QVOB01028634.1:0-17663 GCA_014839585.1 Pseudomyrmex concolor | reverse complement strand
TTTGTGTATTTGTAATACTTATTTTATATGTGTTAATAAAATTGTGTATTATGTTAAATTAATTATATAATATAAAACTTTATTATAAACATATGTATTCTTCATACCTAGCTCTTAACCTTGTAGCTTCTCGAATCTCTTCCATTTGTCGATCGTCATTGTCTCTAGTAGTTTCTGGCTGACGACTACCATCCAATCGTCTATTGATGTTGCTGTTCCGAGCTAAAGCTCTTTGCTGTCGGACTAGATATGCCAGCCGCACGATCATTTTTTGAAGATATTCAGACGTGTTCGAGCCTCGTGCCGTTCTATCACCTCGAGATACTAGATCTCGAATATCTAAATCTACATCTGAATTTTCATTATTATTACTCGTATTTTGAGGTGCGTTTCTGCGTAAATACCACGGTCTCCTGACATGTTCATAATGTCGAAACGGATTATTCGCAGATTGGGGTCTGGAACTTTGTCTTGTGCCACGATGCGATCTCATCGACCATAACTTTAAACGTCTTAAGAGAGAAATAGCGTTAAGATAAAATTATTATCTGATATATATAGTTTAGTAATAATTTTATTATTTGTATTTGCTAATTTTATATAATAATTTTATACAGTAACTAGATCTTTACAAATCTTGTTCTTAAATATATGTATGTAGTTTTATTTACACACACACACACACTTGAAACTAAACATATTCTCATAATAATATATGTATATATGTATACCTGAGATATAACTTTTGTCTACCACGCAGTCTATTACAACCGCTTGTAGACGATTCAAGTGATGATCCGGAGGCTGAACTGCCACCTTGATTTGTCGAACATTGCGTAGGTGGATCAGATGTAGAAATAGAGTTAATGTTATCATCATTTGTACTGTTGTTACCAGTTGCACTGCCAGTCGCCGAATAATCGGTATTTGTATCTGATATTTGGGTCGATCTGCTAGAACCAGCAGTGCTAACAAAACTCGAGATACTAGGTAACGGCTCCGACTCTGTTGTTATCGCAGTAACCGCTGGCAGATTTGAATTAGCCCCAATATTCGACACGACACTAGACATACTAGGTAACTGCATGTCGCTTTCAGTCGTCAAATTAGCATATGTATGATCGTTGTTCGTTGCTCGCGCATCATCGGCGACGCGTGAATTGCAATTCTGACAGCGCGTTAGTCGCTCGTACAAGCCGTCTAATATTTCATTTAGCTTGAGACATTGCATTCGTCGTAATTCTTCGTCACTTGGCAACAGATTCGAGAGACTTATATTAGTTGTGCTCTCTTCGACGTTGTTACGATTAACGGATGATGACGCTTCATCACGATTTCTCTGGTGACCGGTTATTCCTTTCGAAGTCGACGGTTGATTCGGATCATGCGATCTTCCATCTTGATCACTTTCGCTGCTTTCTCTTTGATAGTTTTCCAAGAGAGTTTTCTTAAAATTCCTTCCAGAATCATTCAGCGATGCTGATGACGTACCGGGATTATTACTGCTGTCTCTTTGCGCGTCTGTCTGATCTGCGTTCTGCCTTTCCACGCGAACTGTTACATGCAGTGATCGTATCTGCCGTTGTAGATCTTCCCACATTTTACGCACTTGATACAACTGAACTATTTCCAAGCGCGCCCTGTTAATAAATCAAATTTTTTTATTTTTTACTGGCATAGAAAAAAAAAACAATAATATTAAGAAAAAAAGAATTCTAGCGTAGAAAGATATTGTAAAAATTAAGAAATTAGAATTGCACATAGAGTACGTGTCGATGTATTGTATATGTTGTTAATTTACCGGCACAAGCGTTGCATGTTGTCAATGTGACGACTAAGCAATTGAATCCCTTGCCGAACTCCTAGTGAACTTTCTCTCGGATCTATATTACCAACATCAAATGTTATAGAGTCTAAATCACTAGAATCGAAATTTGTGTCGTCTAAATTTCGTAAATCCTCGTGTTGTTGCTGTTCTTGTTGTCTGTCACTTGCGGTCGATCTGTTTTCGTGATTTGTTTCGTTGGCACTTCTTGCGATAGGATCGTCAACACTTTCACTTAATCCCGCGAGAGTTGTATCCGTCACACTCGAATCAGACGATTGTTGAAATGTAGTGCTGTCAGAACTGCTAGTAGCAGGTGCTTGATTCTGTTCTGTTCTTTGGGATTCGGATCTTTGAGACTGATTCTCCCGTAAACTTCTAAACGGAAACAACGGCGGTTGTTCGTATCGAGTAGGATTCGCAGATATAGGCGACAAACGATTTCTTTGATCTCTACTGTGTCTATCGTCAAAATTCTGATCTGTATCTTCTGAAAAAGATCTCGGATTAACTTGTTCGTTCGAGAAATCGTTGATGTATTCTGAATTTCTGTTTGAAGTATCCAATTGTATCCATCGACTGGTCCACCGACGGGAGTTCGAAGCATTGGAATTTGTATCTTCCAAATTGGAATCTGAATTACTATTTTCTTCAAGAAGCCAGTATCCATTCTCTGAATCGTCTAATGACGCCTGCGTGGTATTGCTGCTTTCTCCTTGATCCGCACGCGAATTTCGTTGAAGAATATCTATTACTCTCCTAAGTGAAGGTGCATTTCTATTATGGGATACAAATTTCAGATGTATAACTATATAGATTTTTAACAATAGAATGTAATAAAAAATATAGAATCAGAAAACTCATTTTAATAAAACGAATGTTGAAAAGTGTTTTTGATTTTATATATATAAGTTACCTTCGCCTACGCTCACGAAATTCTTGAGATCTTGTAGTCTCGTGCATATTTTGTGTAGTTTCTGATGTTTCATTATTCTGGATATTACTTTCGTTTGGTTCATTATGCAAATTGTCAGACAAGTTATTTCTGTTTGTTTCGGTCGATCTGAGAGAGCTAGCTGGCATGCTTAGATTTTGTGCAGTGGCTTTAGGTATGTTCGGTTGAAACGCCGAGTGAGTTGAAACTGTAAAATTAGACGCGCTGTTGCGCGACGTTGATGCTTGCGAATAGCTCTCATCGCTCGAAGATGAACTGTCGTCTGTAATCGTAAAAAAAGAAAAAAAAAACAAATTGATAATTAGCGATATTAATTTTACATTAACATCATATCATATATTTGACAAGAGAACAAAACAACAGAAAAAATATTACCTATAAAATGATGCTTTCGTTTTCTTGAGTGCTCATCTGTCATGTTTGTAGACGAGAACGATCTTTTCATAGTTCTTCTAGCAGTTCCTGGCGAAATATTCGTGCTTTCATTATTTTCTGCATTAGATCGTGTTGCATCATGTTCTTGATTTCTTCCGGCAGAGCTTGTACTAGGAAACACATTGGGTTCCGAATATAAACCTTCATCGCGTGCACGCGGAGGTTCAAATCTTATGATGGCAACTCTTGAGGAACTAGTGCTAGGTGATTGTCCATCGTACGGAGTAATTGTTCTCCACTCGTTTAAATTCATCTGCGAAAGATCGGTCGCAACATGACGATTTCGTGATGGAGTATTACCGTACATTGTGAATTCATCACGCAATCGTTCAATCCTAGAACTCGTATTAGTGAATTGCATCTTCATATTGTTAAGCGCTTCGATCTCATTATTCAGTGCGTTGCGAAGCAGCTGAAGGCGAGGATTACGATTGTTGGAATGATCGAATAAGGTCATGTGTCGTTGTAATCTCTCTCGTAATTTCTGCAATCTTATCAGACACGAGCTATTATTCTCGGCAGCAGCATTTAGAGCTTCTCTTAAATTCTGAAGAGTAGTACCGATTTGAGTAGTACCGATCTCTTCTTGTTCGGAAGAACGTTCTAGTAATAAACGCTGACATTGTTGCAATCTTTCCAGATTTGTATTGTTCGCTTGAGCACTAGAATTCAGTGCATTTCTTAAGCGCCGTATGGACGATTCAGTCGCTGTCGATTCATTTTGATTACTTCCTTCTTCGGGAATAGGCGATGATGCGCTAAGAGGCATGGGGTCTGTGCCACGATCCATCTTTAAACAAACATAACGCAACTTTTTATTCATACATCATTTTATTACATTAAAAAAACTTGAACACGAATAAAAGATTTGTACGGTTAGAAAAACTGTACAGGCAATGACATTACATATAGCTTACCGTATCTCGATTTCTTGAAACGTTAAAGTAACGTCTTACAAGCGTGACATATCGATCGAGCCTTCTGTAGCATAAATTAATCCTTCTTTCTGAATGAGAATTGATTCTACGCACTCTTTCGCGCGCCCTAGCAAACATGCTGTTCAATCGCTCGTACGATTCGTCCCTTAGATCGTTGACCATATTCGTTTCCCGATCACGTCCCCTAGCCGAACTGCTCGGCAGATCGTCATCGTTGCTGTCGTTTGCCGATCTGTTTTCGGTACTGTCCCGATTTAAGAAATTGCTGGGAATAGTCAGACTGGACGGATGTGGACTTCGCCTGATATTTGGATGCGCTTCTCTGCTTTGATTCAGTTCTATAACGTAAAAAAACATAATAAAAAAATTACTACAATTACAAACTCTCATAACTCAGTAGTATCAAATGAAGTATTTGCAATATATTATCATATCAAGAAACGATAATAAAGCAATCTTAGAATATCTAATAATATTAGCTCATACCTGCAAAACTTTCACGTAGCATGGATGTTGTATCGTAAGATAGAAGTCGTCGTCGCTGAAAATCCGCATGAATCCGTGCCTCTTCCCGCGACGAGTTATTCCTCAACTGCTGATTGTACGTGTTGGCGAATCGCGAAAAACTGGATATTTCATAGGGCATGTCCAATTCTCTGCGCATAAACAGGTAGGCACTGAAAACATTTCTATTCAAATTTTGCAAATGTTCTAACATAAATTTTGATAAAATTACACGATAGAGTTAAAATACCGGGAAGTCCTGTCTGCAGTATGGATATCCGCTATTCCTCTTCCGTATATGGATCCATGGTTCCACAAATGCCAAGGTGAAAGTTCAGCATCAAAATCTCGTGAATATCGAAAATTCCTAAAGTTTTTATATATTAATATTTTAAAAAATCTTCAGTTATAATATTAACATATTTGATAAATTCGCAAATATGTTTATATTTGTAAATATGGAATGTGTAGTCAGTTTGTTTTTTTTTACTCACATCATATTAGTTCTAAGTAATTGATTCACTCCAGAAGTGCGATCCCATTGTGATTGAACTTGTGGTGTATTTGCAATTCCTGTGATTAGTTTTCGTCCCAGATTGTCAAAAGCTACATATCTACAATTTTTATAGAAATATGTATACAAAATATGTGTTTATAGGCATGCATGACATAATTTCTCTATTAAACAAGAAAAAATATATCTTTTTGTTGCAGTAATTATGTAACTAGAAATAATTTTCTTTTTAATAAAAACATACCTCACTTTTTCTTTGTCAGTCTTTGTAGCAGCTACAGCAAAAGGACGGGATTTACTCCAATCCCAAAAGTGAATTTCGTTATACGTAGCTATAACTAATAATCTCTCAAATGGATGAAACGCAAGTGAAGCGATAACAGTGTGACTATCAACATTCCAAATTTCACTACCACCCTATGCAATCGGAAATTGTTACATTTAATTGTTGAAACAAATAAGTCTCCAAATCTTCCAATACTCACACTTAAATCCCATACACGAACTTGGCCTCCTAAACAGCCAGATGCCAAGATCTGACTAGAAGAAGGATGAAAAGCTATGCACCATGGAGTACGTGGATGTCCAGATAGAGTTCTAATATTTTTTCCTGTTGTAATCTCTGTGATATAAACATTGTGGTTTCCATGTGTAGATGCTACCATAGTCCTACAATATTGTATATGTGTATATATGTACATATACATATGTATGTATATACATACATACATACATACATATATACATATATATATATGTAAACATAAATTTCACAATATGTTATTACAGTCTATTATTTTTTATAGGCTTCACATTTTTATTTTTTATCTTACCCATCAGGACTGAAGACCATTAAAAAAGAAGCTCGAGGAACACCAGGCAAATCACATTTCTGTAAATAAGAAAAAATGAAAAAAGAAAGAGTGAAATTATAAAAGTTGTTCTATTTATGTACATCTGAAAATACATACCACTTCTTTGTGGTCTCTTAACACAAGATTTGTTTCAGCTATTGGTTCCAATTCACATGTGTTGGTTTTGTGCGTAGTATGTAATCCAAAATCTCTTAGCATTAAATTACGCAATATATTCCTAGACTTGCTACGATGGAGCAATTCTGGTTTCTTTTTAACTTTCCCCATTTAGCAGATTGTTCTTGCAATTTCTAAATTATAAAACAGTGTTACACACACATCTATATGTATATATCTAATATAAATATATTCCTCTATTCATATTCCTGCTTCCAATATGCTTGACAAAATGTACTAATTCTGTCGTTCTTTATAGTCACTAATTGAATGAAAAAAGCAAGAACGAAGAGGAAATAAAGTCTCAACTTGTTAAGAATAGAAGAAATTCGACTATATTTTTATATAAATTACTTTTAAAAAGAATCGATAATACAAACGTCTTAATTTTCTAACCTTAAAATTAATAAAGAGGAGACAATCTTATTTACAGTCTTAAAGTATTCTGTCTCTCTTTTTTTTCCCAACTCACTTTGTATGTAAGTGAAATGTAAACTATTTGGCACAAGTTTTTGCATTAAAGTAGGTTAGGCTCAATATAGTGGCCTATATCCCAACGAAATTTCGATAATGAACAACACACGGAAGAAAAAGAAAAATCAACGATTAATTTACAATTTTGCGATCCCGTAGAACATTAACGTATTGTTTCAATAGTATTTGCTAACAAGAAGCCGATTATATCGGGAAGAGCTAATTACTAATCGCTAGAAGTCGCAAGTTGCCCAGAAATAGCTATGGCTAAGTCGAGACGGGACGAATTTACAGATTCATGAGTCCCGATAATTTTCCTCTTCCGCATAAATAGACTTGTTCGTTTACCTGAGTTACTTATTGTTGTTCTGTCAGAACAACAAACATGTCAAACATGCGAAAAATATACGTATTTCACTTCACTAGCAAATATGTTCCGAGTACATGTTCTATCGAAACATTGTCGTCCACCATTACTTCAGTTGGACTCATCGTGAATCGTGAACTACCGTGCAGCACCAACGAAATATGAAGGAAACTTATACACAAGTTCGTCGCGTCGATCACAATGTTTCCAACTGATTAAATCTTTTGCTAAAAGATAACATTTACACTGATCTTTTTTTGCGGCGATTTTCAAAAACGTACACTAAAAAGATAAATTTGTTTAATTGAAATTCATGTATGTTGCAAAATAAATAATTTCTATATAGAAATATGTATATAAGTTAATTATCTTTTTTTCGAATTGTGACGTAATAAACGAGAAATTTATATAAATTTTTTTCTCTTACAACTCTTCTCTCACATCGAAATATGGTAGTAGTTTTATATTTTGTTTAGTTTTTAATGTTTTTTAAAAAGCTTTTAATGTTAACACGTTTATTTCATTAGTGTTTTATGACTGTTATAACACAAACTTACTAAAATATTATTAAAACATTAGTGCATTATTATTTGCGACGATATGTAACTTAAAATGATTTGAAAATTTAATTAGCTGCATAGAAATGTCCAGGAGCAAATGAATAAACAATATAATATAATTTATTTAGTATAATACAATTATATATGCTTCTCATAAAAAGCGTTTCTCAATCGTTTACATAACAATATATGTCTTATATATATCATAATTTCTCTTTGTATATCATATGTGATGCTTGATTGAAGTTCTTTATGTACAACATTCAATACAATAGCTTCGTAAATATATTTTGCGTTTTTTTTAATATAACCATGAAAAACAAATTATAAATATACGTACAATTGATTTCTTGACTAGTTGATTCTTCAACTGAAACATGATCCATGAAAGCATATATAATTTAAGCTTTTTATATTCCAATTAATGATCTAATATACGTAGATTGCCCGAAACAATTTTGTTTTCTAAGACAGTTCCGGAAGGTAGATCTATGCGTTCTCCATGATTGGCAATTATAATAACAGTGCCTTTCAAAGTTACTCCTCTTCCAAAAGTAACATCGCCAGACACCGTCAAATGGTCCAACTCAAGAAGATCTGGTATTGTTGGAAATCTAGTCAAGAACTCTTTCACCTATAGAAAGAAGAAATTAAAAATACAAATAAGTTATTTCATATTTTAAATTGGAAAAAAACTCAAATAAGCATATAAACTTTTATTAACTTTTGAAAAATGATTGTCTCCTAATTTAATAAGAGGCGTTGTGGGGAACATTCTTTGAGGGCTCATTATGAGAGATCCGTTACGTAAAGTGTACAAGTTACTCATTACGAGCATCAGATCCGACGTCTTTTTCACAGGTAAGAATCTACTGCGTGGTACATTTATACCTGTAGCATTGAAAATTAAATATAAATTTTCAATTCTTACAATTTTCAAATCTTACACATGTATACACATCTTTTAATTAAGTACTTTATATTGGAAAAATCAGTACAAAAATGTAATAGACTATAAAGAAACAAAGCAAGACTTACCAATACTTCCTTCAAAGGATTTCATAGCAGCTCCCACGGCTGTTTCAAGCTGTATTATATTTAATCCGTTTGGAAAGGTTTTGTTGTTCACAATTATTTCCATATGCAATTTATTTTCCTGAAGTATCCTTTCAACAGCTGTTTAAAAAAACAACAGGCGTTAAAAGTGATAATTCCAATACTCTTATTATTTGTTAATGTTATATCTCAATATACATACCACTGAGTTTAATCCAGAGATTATTTGTATTAAAGTATTTAAATGTCTTGACAGATTTAAAATCATCAACATGATCTTTAGGAACTTGAGCTATCTCAAGTAGACGAAGTTTATCTTCATATTTTATAAGCGTGCCACCCTATATACAAAAAAATATACTTCTAATCAGTGCTATCCTTCAGAGAAAAGTTGTTTTTTTAACAAAATATACCTTGACATCAGCTCGCGTTTTGTTGGTTACTTCCATTACAAATTCAAGAGGTGGTTCTGATTTTTGACTCAACAACAATTTTAAGATTTTAATATCTACTGTAGCACCAAGATTATCTATGTTAGAAATAAAGCAATATTCACGGCCCTGAAACACACATTAATTTTTTTAATAAAAATAATTATTGTTATTATTATTGACACACAGAAATCAATACCTCTCGAATAAATTTTTTAAGTAAACCAGAATTCTGGAAACTTTCATAAAAGTCTCCGTGACCAGGCGGGTACCACCTATTAACAAGTTACATATGTTACATATATTATATATATTAAATATTTTATATATGTATTATATATTTCTATATATACTATTAAAGATAATGACAACAAAACAACGCCTTACGCTTCTATGTCCTCATCAATTTGGCAATGTTTAGCGATTGGAAGAAGAGAGTCTCTATTTATACGTGGATAACAGCTCTGATTAAAAGTGTAAATATCTATATCGATTCCTTTGTATTTTCTAATTATACGTTGCGTGTCGTCGTCCGTGTTGAACGAATTCATCAGTACAAGTGGCACATTGACGTTATACGTTTTATTTAAATGCTGTTATAATATAAAAAATCACAATATTAATTATTATGAATTTAAAATCCTCTGAAAACATTAATGAACATTATATACGTGTCTACTAAAAAAAAAAAAAATTAAAATTAACTAGATTACCTCGATCTGTTGAACGGTAAGATCTAGAAAAGTTAGTCCATTTCGCACGGCGATAACAGATTTTGGTCCGTGACATCCCATACTTGTTCCAAGACCGCCATTCAATTTAACCACAATTAATTTATCCAACAATGCTTTTATTTCATTGGTTTCCGGTGATGGCAAAGAATTATAGTCCTTGACCTACAAACAAATCAGTATTTTGATTTGATGCAACTGAATGATCAAAACAAATATCACAATGTCATCAAATGTTTGAAATATCTTCAAAAGAAATTTGACAAGAGAACTTTTTTTTCTTTCAAGAGAACTTTTCGATTCTATATAAATTGTTTCTTACCGCATCTTCAGGTAATTTTTGAATATGATCCCATTCTAGTGACGGACCTTCTTCCTGCAGGAATCGCTCGAATAGATGCTTGAAACCAGCAAATTGCTGTTCTATCAACTCTTTTGTATTCTCGCGGGCGGTCGCTTGCAGCTTCTCGAGTTCGCGCTGTAGCTCGGCCTGTGCATCTCGCTTCGTACGCTCTCGAAATGCCTGTGTATCTGAAGAGCTGCGTTGATGACCGCGGACCTGTGGAGTTTTTCTCTAAGATAAAACTAGATCAAAATATTCATACCTATTCTCCGTATAAAGTCCTCTCCTTCCGCTTCAGTCAATTGATGGCTAATCGAATGTAAAAGATCGCGCATGATGACGTTAAAACCGCAGCCGTAAAAATAATAATAAAAAAAAAATTAATAAATAAATAAAGTCGTGTATATACGTATAAGTTTCTCTATATCTGCGCGACTGATCGCTTGTTTAAAATCGCCTAAAATTGTCGAAGTAAAGTTTTCCTGTGTACAAATGCGTCTTGCAAAATCGGCTGCGTGCGTAACTATGCACTATTATAAATAATCACGAAGAGATTCACGTATACTTTCTTTTTTTTTAATTTTTCAACATTTTCAAACCCGTCTTTTGTCCGGAAAATGCAAAGAACGCAATCGCGCCGTTAACGTTCGCAAAATGTCGAAGAAAACGAATGAAAGAAAAAATTTCTATTGTTAAGCAATAGCGTGCGTGTTTTGACGAAGACTTAATGTCAAGACAAGACGCATGTATTACGTACGAATGATAACGTAAAGTCGACAATGAAAAGTCATAAAAAAAAAAAAAAAAAAAAAAAAAAAAAACATAGCTGACGCTATATACATCGATATTTCTCTTTTTCAGAATCAACAAAGTATCTTGCAATGATTAACGGTCAACATTGCGCACAATGCTTTAATCCATCTTTATTGGCGGTTAAAACAAGTGGATATCTTCAAGTAAATAACGATCGGCAATTGACAATGACACAGGTCTTGACCTAACATCGTGATTGTGTCGATTCATAACATAATAATCCGAGTTTAATAATATCTACTTAACTTTTTCTGCGATTTAGTCTCAAAAAAAAAGAAAAAAAACAAAAAAGAAACAGAGCAAACAATTCTTGTCATCGTTCTATTTTTTCATTTTTTAAACATCACGTTTTTATTTATTTATTTATTTATCTCTTCACTCAGAGATAAGAGTCTTATACAATGCAGTCCTAGTTTTTTTTTTTTATAATTTAACTTTTAAATATATCATAATATAATCATAATATTATGTTCGAAAGTACTTTCCTCTTATGCAATAAAATTTGCATAAAAACTTGTTGTTAAACAAAACTAACTATTAATACAAGTTTTTTTAAATATTTTTTAACACTACGTGTTTTTTCTAAATTGATAAAATACTTTAAGAATATTCTTATGAAACTGACTGATACAAGAGATAAATAGTGGCCTCTATTAACCTCTTTGGCTTTATGATAAGATAATTTCATTATGTGTTAGCTCAAATTAAAATTCTGTTTTATCTTCTCGTTTTGAAAACCATAATTGTATTCTCTCTTTACTTAAGTCACATAGGATTTAGGGAGATTAGAAAATTTAAGAGAATAAAACAAGGAGGCCAACTTAAACATACACGCGTGCGCATATATATGTAATAAGTAGCTGCGTACATGTTATAACATTTTTTCAACAGATGATTGTTAGACTAATCTTTCTTTCTCTCTCTTCCTCTCTCTCTCTCTCGTAAAAACTCTAGTTATTTTGATCCACTTTATATCCTCTTCAGCAGCATAATTACACTCAAGATAATAACTGGCAGTACTGCGATTATGTCATTCGTTGTTATAAATACAGTGCCTTAAAGTCACACTAATGTATTTTTAAAGTACAAACAATCCTGTTCTATCATTTAAAAATCATTTTACTATTCATGTGAGATCAGAGTCTCTTTCCTACTTAATATCTAAAAACTTTATTTTTCACAAAGCAGAAAATAATAACACCTTTCAGAACAGAAAACAAGAACATGTGAATATTATGATAAGAAATACGCTATAAGTAATTCAATGCGAAACATATAGTTTCGATATCGCTAACGATAAGAGAATTAAAAGACCAATGATCAGTATTATAAACGATTATATCCCTAGCATATGACACTGCTTGCTTGAGTCAGATTCGCCTATCATTAGCTTACATAACAACAGATTGATACGCAAACCTTATAAAAAAGTTTTGTTTGCTCTTTGTCAACGTTGTTTTTAAATCCTAGCAATTCCAACTTTTGAAAATAAACAAGTGGGTGTTCTTTAAAAAAGAAATTTTTAATATAAAACTGAAACCTATAATATAAATTTACTTATACCTATTCGCTCTTTCTTCAAAAATTATTTAATTTCAGTATAGACTTTTTTTGTAACAACGAAAATGTCGATCGAAAAGTTTGTTTTCGGCTCTTCGTAGAGAGCTCTCGTCGTTTACTCAAATCCAAGAAAAATGAAAGAAGAAACTCTGCGAACTGCATAGTATGAGGCTGTTCAAATGGGTAAGTGACAATTTGACGACGTCAAATAACTGCGCGTGCAATCAATGTAGTATATAGACGAGCAGAGACAACGGATACTCACTTGCAACAAGTACTCCATGTGCGGTAACTTGTACAAACGGCGAGTGACGGTCGAGGAATGCGACGACATCGCGGCGCGAGAATTCGTCAGGCGAAATTCGAACGATCGTGCTACTTCAAGCGCGCTCTTTTGTAAATACTACGCGGTGTAACGTAGTACGTTCGCGTGTTGCGATGAAAGCGGTAGATGAACGCGACAGGACTTCTTCGAGAAATCCAACGTCGTGTATCGATGTCGTGATATCGTCTCTTCTACGATTTGACTTACAGTGATTAGTCAAGTATTACCGGCGAGATAATATATAATGACTTGTCTATTTTTTACCTGTGATAAAAACACAAATAAGCATGTGTGCGAATGTATATTACAAAATAGTTATTTGGAATTCAATGAAGTATTTTGTAAATTCACAAAAATTATCTCTCATAAAAGTTTAAACTTTTTAAATAGAAAAATACGTACCACAAAAACATACAAAATGTATCAAACTGTTATTTAAATAACAAAAAACTTACAATAAATTATTCGGGACGGTCAAATAACTCTTCAAGGAAGCGTTTTCAGAAAAAGTGTTTCAGACAAAAGTTGTAAGGTTTAGAAAGATCTATTTATTGATTCTATCAGTTTGACCTTGGATGGCGTCACTAAGATCAAATCAGGTCATCACATCGATTTTGTTAAATAAAACTCCCTATTTTTTATTGCACATTCTTGTAGCTTAATGCGAGAGCTTACCAAAATGTACAAACTATAATGAAGTTTATTTTCATTAAATACTTTTTGAGATATGAGGATTGAAGCTTAGAAGACCGCCGGTATTAGCATTATCCAAAAGTGCTGCATGGAGGTTACTCGGTCGGATTTACATCTCTTGTGTGTGTGATCTAGCCAAATAAAAGATCGGTCGTGGATCCAGTCAACTAAGGCAAGATTACTAATAAGGTACTTATATTACTAGTTGGTTCTTTATCATTCAATCCTCAACATTCAACTCAAAAAGTACTTAATGAAAATAAACTTCATTATAGTGGTTTGGAAAGCTCTTGCACTAAGCTATAAGAATGTGCAATAAAAAATAGGGAGTTTTTTATTCAACAAAATCGATGTGATCTTGAATTGATCTTAGTGACGCCATCCAAGGTCAAACTGATACGATCAATAAATAGATCTTTCTAAACCTTACAACTTTTGTCTGAAATACGTTTTCTGAAAACGCTTCCTTGAAGAGTTATTTGACCGTCCTTTTTGGACACTCTGTATATTTTACATTTTAATAAAATTATTCATCTCTTTGTTATAATTTTTAACATCTTCAATGCAAAGTGAATGTATTTGCGTTACTTTTTTTATTTGTTAATATTACTTTCAATACACTAAATCAATAACTAAAGCAATTTATTATAATCGAAGAAAACGATCAGTTTTGTGATTAAATAATCGTCAAGGTTAAAACGTGTTTGCATAACCTCAAAACACACATTCGTTGTTAAGTCAAACATTTTAACACTTGAATGTAGAAGAGCAAACGAGAAAAGCGAGTTAATTCATCGATCGCTCGAACAATAGATTTCAATGGAACATCATTTAACTTTTTCATATTAGTCTTGTCAGCTCGTAGTTTATGAGCCAACCGACCAAGAGGAAGAGATACATACCTACCTACATAACGAGCACGGAGAGAGAAAGATGAAATACACGTGACGTATAATGATAAGGAAATTTTTTTTTTATTGGCTAATCTTATGTAAAAACATACTCTCGTTTACCTTCTTATCATCGACCTGCAGCATTTTTCGTTGATCTTCCAACACTTGTCGCGGCCTGAAAGAGTGCGTGTCCTTTATAAAGGTCACACCAAGCGATTGGAGACTTATGACTTTTGTATACTCTCCAAGTGTCCGTACAGCTGCCTGAGCACTACGAAATATTTCCAAATGTTGCGAAAGAATCCATATATTTCGCGCGCAAATGTATTAATACAACAATCTCGGCTTACGAAGAAGTCATCACCGGTTCGTAAACCGGACTCGACAAATATGTCGATATTACAGATGTTTATTTTGCCGAGAGAAAATGTTCGTATTGTTGCGTCGTGTCGCCGCAACTAGAAGCGCACGCAAAAATTTTTTCATAATAAAAAAAGAGTAATGATCACATAGAATATGTTATGATACTGATTATTTTGCATCTTGTTTGACATTTTGGTTTTCCTCTTGAGATTTCTGTGTCGATTTTTCAAATACAAAGATTTTGTGGTTTTGACGATGGCGGAGATCGCAGACAAATGTGCAAACGCTAATAACGAGGACTATCCACCGGCAAAGAAAGTTAAATTAGACGAGGAAAACGCGAATGAAAAAAAGACAATCGACAACAATGCAAATGAATTGAATCTATCAGATTTCAAAGTGGCGAAAATATTGCAAAATAATTGCGCGCGGAAATTGATATGCTTAGAGGGAACGTTCGAGGACCGGGAAGGACCGGCGATTGTTTTGCTCGAACAAAAGAGCTTCTCTTACGACACAAGTGCGTTGAAGAAATCTTTCTTCGACGAAAACACAACATTTCGCAAGATCTTCACTAACGATATCTATAGAACTTACATCTGCTCTCCAACCAAGGATTATAACAGTACATCAATCTGCTACTGTTGATTATTTTGTGTAGATATCAATTGTAGATCGAATTAACATATTATTTACTTACAAACAAATGTCTCTGTTCTTCAAGGCTTACAAGCAACTGTAATACATCCCGCCACACAGACTCATATTGACAAGTACAAAAAACAGGATTTATACATGATAGATGAAACATACGATCTTTATCAGCAAGTTACTCTTCGTCACATAGAATCGACAAGTTTAAGTTTAGAGGTACATTATTATATTTACTGTGGAATGTTAAATTGCTTGTTTAGTTTTATTGTATAGATATATATATATATATATATCTACCTACATAAAAATTCTTACTGAGAGTTATTGTAAAATTATTTGAACATTCTAGCTTTTCTTGGTTTTTCTAGTGGATAACCAATATCTTGGAGCACAAAGCTGAAGAAGAAAGTATTATTTATGAAGATTCTGACAAAGAGACTGGTTTTGTATTAGTGACAGATTTCAAATGGAATAAAGAGCCAGATACATTAAAGTTGTTGGCACTGCCATTTAAAAAAATTAGATCATTGAGAGAGTTGAATGCTTCTCATCTTCCTTTACTGAGAAATATACGAGATGCTGGGACAGCAGCAATTAATAAAAAGTTCAACATTCCTAAGTCACAGCTGAGAATATATTTCCATTATCAGCCATCATATTATTATCTACATGTCCATTTTTGCTATCTAATGTTTGAAGCTCCAGGTAATCTGTGAATAAAACTTTACAAATATTTGAAAGCAACAGATAAAATGTAACAAGAAGAAAGAATGTGTCTTAGTTTAATAAATAATCCAAGAATAATTTTGTTTTAATCAATTAATTTTTTTTTTGTGTAGGAATATATGTGGAAAAGGCACATCTTTTGTCAACAGTTATAAACAATTTGGAACTAATGCCGGATTATTATATGAGAGCAGTGCTTTCATATGTGGTATTTAAGGGTAGTGCACTTTATGAGAAATTTAAAGCGTACGGAACTTTGGAAATGTCATCATGTGAAACATAGTTAATTATACAATAAGATTGCTTTTACTTTACAAGAATATGTAGTTATGTTTTATACTTATACATGCAAAAACAAAAAAGAATTGAATCTACATATAAAACATACGGACAGAACATATAACAGATGTAATAGTATGGTAAAGGTAAATAAGAGTAATAAAATGTGCTTTATTACTTACATAATTTTTTACTTGTTACTTTTAAACTTTTTTATTACTTTGTATCTGTGTACGATGATTTGACACATTTAGTAGAGAGCAATAAAATATTGTTGAAACATGAGAAAAAAGCTTTTTTTATATAATACATATACATGTGTAGATACATCTGTGTATATGTATTTTCTTGTTTCTTATTAAAAATTTTGTCGCAATCTCGTGTCGCCTCGGTATAAACGTCGTTCAATTTTACAATATATAATCAGTATTCATTTTCATATCTGAACATAAAGTGAAACCGTCACACTTTGTGGTTGATAGGAACATGTAGATAGAAGTGCTTCAACATAACCAGGTATATTAAAATCATTCCTTTTATATATTGTCAGCTAACATATTTGCTCATTCTTGTATTGCTCATAGTTACTAGTTTATATCGAGTATACATTTTATCTTGTTTTACAAAAAGAGACTATCGATCGGACTGGCATTATTTAGAGGATCGATTCAATTTCCAAACTGATGTTTCTACAAGCGGAGATCATGTATATATAGGAGAATTTATTTACTTCTTTCACTAAATATTTATCAAAAATAAACCAGAAATATCGGATTATATCGTCAATGGCATTGTCAGCATTATAACCAACCGTGGCTTCTTCGGAATTGATTACTTCTATGTAAGCCTCTTGCATCTGGACCCATTGAATGATAACGTATAAAACAATATGACGTAACGTATAAAACAATATAAAAAAGATTTGTTATTTCCTTGATAATAGTCTACAAAAAATAAAGTATGACAAATCTTTTGTGTAAAATATTTAAAATGTACAAAAAAGAATTTAAATTTTTCTTTCATATTTATTCATCGCAGAAACATTATTCAGTCTCAAAAGAAGAGTTGTAAAAGGAAATGTAATAGATTCTTTGTATTTTAATATGAAAACGAAAATCAGATTATATGTATGTATGTGTGTGTGTATATATATATATATATATATATATATATATATATATATATATATATAT